>MU679522.1:114360-185722 GCA_026770625.1 Nicotiana glauca | reverse complement strand
ATATATATATATATATATATATATATATATATATATATATATATATGGTGAGGTATTGAAAATATTGTGGGTTCTAACACAAAGGTTCACATCAATAAAGGAACTAAACGGTTTAAACATTTGAACTAATAACAACAAATAAACACAACATCAAAAAGTGCACGACATCACCCATCGTGCTTTTACTCTCGTTCTCACCATAAGAATTAATATTCACTTTTATTCTTTCTTGTTCCGGCATGCAACCTGATCTTAATCATATAGTACGGTTGCGGTGTGCAACCAGATCCAAATCATATAGTGATGTTATGGCGTACAACCTGATCCAAATCATATAATATTGTTGCAGCATGCAACCCGATCCAATATAATATTGATGCGGCGTGCAACCCGATCCTAATCATATAATATTGTTGTGGAGTGCAACCCGATCCCATATAATATTATTGCGGCGTGCAGCTCGATCCCAATCATATAATATTGTTGCGACGTGCAACGCGATCTAAATCATATATTATTGTTGTGGCGTGCAACCCGATCCAAATCATATAATATTGTTGTGGCGTGCAACCTAGTCCCATATAATATTGTTACGGCATGCAACCTGATCCCATATAATATTGTTATGGCGCGCAACCCAATCCAAATCATATAATATTGCTATGACATGCAACTCGATCCACATAACGACCTAAGAACCCTAGAGGCAAATTTTCCACAAATAAGTCTGAGCACACACTCGTCACCTTGCATGCATGGACTACAATTAGCATAGAAGGCTCAATTCCTAAGGGGAAGTCCCTCACACAAGGTTAGGCAAGATACTTACCTTAATCCGGGCAATTCAATACTCAATTTAGCTTTTCCTGTACCAATTCATCAACGATCGGCTCAATCCAATGATTTGGAGAAGTTTAGGTCCTTGAAAAATCGCCCGTGGAGTTTTTGGGTTTGAGAAAATTTAAAAATGGGTGAAAATCTCGTCAAAAAACTCACTTAACAGGCCTCAGGTGCGCATTTGTGAACTCCTCATAATTACGAACAACGAAGGCTGGCAGAAGTCGCATTTGCGACAAAAATATCACATTTGAGAATTGGGCATCGCAAATGCAATAAAAAGTTTGCATTTGCGACCACACCAGAACCAGTAATTTTTCCTTAAACGATGTCCAAATTCGATGATTCTTTTTTCTATGGCTCCGTAATTTTGATATAGATCTAATGGTTCAAACAAAACTAAATTTGGATCTCATTTGCTCAATATGATATTATTTTTGCTTGAATAAACGACGATGAAACATCCAAAAACAAGCGCAACAAAACCTAAACCTATCTGAATCTCACCTAAGACCTCGAGGCTCCAAAACAAACATACACGCAAGTCTAAAAACATCATACAGACTTGCTCGTGCAATCAAATCATCAAAATAACATCAAAAACTATGAATTTAACCTCAAAACTCATGATTTTCTAACTTTTCAAACAGACGTTCAAATCATGTTATATCAATTTCGATTTTCACTGAATTTTATAGATAGGACTTAAATATCATAACAAACTTGTGCTAGGCTCCAAAACCAAAATACAGGCCCGATACCAAGGAGTTCAAACATTAATTCTTTTCTTTATTTCCTTTAAAAATGAGCACAACAATTTTCCTCAAAAATTGATTTCTAAGACTAGGGACCTCGAAATTCAATTTCGTGCATAATACCATGTCCCATATTTTAACGCGGACCTCTCGAGATCCGAGTCCATTTACTAAAAATGTTGACCAAAGTTGTGACGACCCAAAGGGGTCATCACCGGATTTCTCCCTTTTTCCGCGCTTTCGAGGCCTTGAAAACCTCACTTTTATTTGCCTCGATTTATGTGCGTTGTCTGGGCGTGTATCCAAAATGCTTAAATATGAATTCTGTATGAAAAATGATGAATTTTGATATTAATATGGTTAAAGTTGACTTCGGTCAACTTTGACGGCCCCGGAGGATCCGTAGGAGAATATGGGACTTGGGCATATGCCCGGAATTGAATTCCGAGGTCCCAGGCCCGAGAAATAAATTTTTCCATGAAATTATTTCATGAAAATATGTAAGGAAAATGAAAATGAAATTTGATCAAAAAGTGATGGCATCGGGCTCGTATTTTGGTTTCGACACCCGATACAAGTCTTAAATATGTGTTAAGCACTTTTTATAAAATTTGGTTGAAATCGGACGTCGTTTGACGTGTTTCGACTTGAAAACGAAAAATTTGTGTTTTATGAGAAAAATTGGAACAAATCATGTGATTTGAGGCTTGTTTCTACGTAAATGATGTTATTTTGGAGATTTATCTCACGAGTAAGTTCGTAGGATGTTTTTGAAGTTGTGTGCAAATTTGGTTTGGAGCCCCGAGGGCTCGGATGAGTTTTGGATAGGTGTCGGATTGCATTTCCCATTGTTGGAAAAATCTAGTATTCTGCTTCTGTGATCTTCGCAATTGCAAAGTGGAGATTCGCAATTGCGAGCTTATAAATGTGATTTTTGGGTTTGTGGCCTATGATCGCAAATGCGATCGTCCTCTTCACAAATGCGAAGTCCGAAAAATCTGCACTGGGTCGCAAATGCGATCATTTTGATCGCTAATGCTGAGGGCCATTTATCGCAATTGCGAGGCCCCCTTTCACAAATGTGAAAGTCCCAGCACTGGTCTAGCTTCGCAAATGCGAAGCTTGTTTGCAAATCCCACATTTGGTGGGGGTTTGCAATTGCGAACCACAGTTCACAATTGCAACATCAGAGGCTCTGCAATTCCATACTTAGTCAAATTTTACGTCATTTTTCTCTATCCTTCCAAACATAAAACCCTTGGGCGATTTTTCAAGAGCGAGTTTCTTTCCAAATCAGTTGTAAGTCAATTTTTACTTATTTTTTTTTCAATCATTAACATCATTTAACATGTTTTCCACTTAAAAATCAAGGTTGTCATGGGTGAAAATGGGGATTTTGCGTTGAACCTAGGTTTTCTTAAATTTGGGGATTTAGACCTCAATTTGAGGTCCAATTTCAAATCAAATCATAGATATGAACTCGCGGGGGAATGGGTAACCGGGTTTTGGTTCGAACCTCGGGTTTTGACCATGTGGGCCCGGGGGCATTTTTGGATTTTTTGAGCAAAACTTTGGGAAATTCATTTTCATGCATTCAAGTTGATTCAATTAGCATTTGTTGATACATTCAAGTAATTTATGACTATATTCAAGTGGTTTGGTGGTGAATTCAAGGGGTAAAGCTATTCTAGAGGATTGAGTAGAGTTTGGAGCATTCGAGGTAAGTGTTTGATCTAACTTTCGCATGAAGGAATAGGACTAGAGTATTATTGATTGCTATTTGCTAAATGATCGAGTACGGTGTATAGGCATGGTGACGGGTATCTATACTCCAATGTCTAGCATGATCGTGGGGCTTTGTTATTAGTTGTTCTTGGTATATTTGAGACTCTTCCAAGCTAATTAATGAATCCTACATAATGTGAAGAGTTGAGGATCAATTGTGAATTTGTGAATTCTTTGGAGCGTTGGATCGAACGATAAAACACTATTGAGTAGGAAATGAAAGAATTGGTAAGAAATGTGATTAAATGCCTTGTCGGGATGACTTGTGTATATTGCTTATCTCCCTTGTCGTGATACGTAGTTTATTATTGTTGTTTCTCCCTTGCCAGGATATTCGAGCTGTTAGTTGTACCCTTGCCGGGTTTATTCGTTATGTTGTTAAATTTCCCTAATGGGACCTCTTTTGGAGAGATTATTTGTGTTATTCATTATAATATGGGATCGTGTGGCATGCCGTCCACTTATAAATTATAATATGGGAACGTGTGGCACGCCTTCCACTTATGAAATATGAATTGGGATCGTGTGGCATGCGTCCATTTGTGAATTATGAAATGGGATCGTGTGGCACGCCGACCACTATTACATATATTTTGGGATCGTATGGCACACCGTCCACCTATGAATTATGAAATGGGATCGTGTGGCGCGACATCCACTTATGTATGAGTTAAGGTATTGAGGTAGTTTCGTTGTTATATCCGTTGATCTGTTTTCACTGTATCTCCCCCGAGCATGCCCCTTCCCCATTTAAATTGATATTCTCTGTCGTTATTTATGTTGCTCTGTATATATATATATATATATATATATATATATATATATATATATATATATATATATATATATATATATATATATATATATATATATATATATATATATATATATATATATATATATATATATATATATATATATATATATATATATATATATATATATATATATATATATATATATATATATATATATATATATATATATATATATATATATATATATATATATATATATATATATATATATATATATATATATATATATATATATATATATATATATATATATATATATATATATATATATATATATATATATATATATATATATATATATATATATATATATATATATATATATATATATATATATATATATATATATATATATATATATATATATATATATATATATATATATATATATATATATATATATATATATATATATATATATATATATATATATATGGCTACACATGTTGTTTTAGGTAGGTCCTGTCTAGCCTCGTCACCACTTCGTCGGGGTTAGGCCAGGCACTTACCAGCCTATGGGGTCAGTTGTGCTGATGCTACAATTCCGTGATTTTTGCACAGATTACGGTATCGGAGCAGCTTTTGGACCACAGTAGTAGCCTATTCGATCGGGAGCTGACTTCAGTCTAGGGACTTCGAGGTAGCCTAGCTGGCGTTCGCAGACCGGAGTCCTTTTTCTACGATTAGTTTGTTTTCTTTGTACCGAGACAGACATTTTGAATTTCTATTTCAGACTTGTTTGTAGCACTCTTTAGTAGTCCGTGAGCTAGTGACGCCAGATTTTGGGTAAAGATATGTTTTAAACTTCCGCATCTTAATTTCATTTTTATTAAACTTAAAGTCTTCGGATGTCTTATGGAGACTTGATCGGTTTCCAAGCTCTTCACCACCACATTCAACGGTGCTTCATCAGAGGATCCACAGGATTTCCTATTCAGCTGTTATGAGATCCTTAGGACCATGGGGATAGTGGAGACCAATGGGGTCGATTTTACCGTTTTCCGGCTTACAGGATCCGCCAAGATTTTGTGGAGGGATTTTTGCCTATCTAGACCAGCAGGGTCTCCAGCTTTGACATGGGATCAGTTCGCGGAGTTGTTTTTGGAGAAGTTTCTACCAGTTACTCAGTGGGAAGCACTTCGCAGGCAGTTTGAGCACCTCCAGCAGGGCTCCATGACAGTTACACAGTCTGAGACTCGATTTGTTGACTTGGAATGCCATGCTATTGTGATACTCACCACGGAGCGAGAGAGGGTTTGGAGATTTATTGATGGGTTGATTCATCCGATCCGTCTTCAGATGGCTATAGGAGATGGTAGTGATTTTTCCTTTCAGGAGGCGGCCAATGCGGCCCGCCGAGTTGAGATGGCCCTCGCACGGGGAGGTGCACATGTGTCGGATAAGAGGCCTCAACATTCTGGTAGATTTAGTGGTACCTCATCTGGAGGTAGGCATTCTTATGGGATAGGCCATTCACCGAGGCCCTTTCAGTCAGCTCTTCAGCTTTCTCATGGTACTTCCGGTGGCCGTAGCTCTTAGTCGCAGTACTCCGACCAGCAGCTTTTCAGTTCACCATCAGCACCTATCAACGCATCACCACTCCGTTATTCTCAGCAGCCGAGGGCTTGTTACACTTGTGGTGACAAGAGACATATTGCCAGGTATTGCCTCGAGCTTCTAACAGCTCTCAGCAGCAAGTTCCTCACCCCATGATTCAGGCAACAGGTGATCCACAGCCCTCCAAGCCAGCTAGAGGTGGGGGTAAGGATCATAGAGGTGGAGGTAGAGACCGTAGAAGTGGCCCGTTTTCCGCAGGAGCGGATTCCGCAGAAGCGAAAATTTGTCCGCTGAAGCGAAAATCGCTGGGACAGTGGAGTTCATTAAATACGAACTCAACCCCATTTCCTTCATTTCTCATTATACATTTGGGCGATTTTGGTGATTCCAAAGGGGGGGATTTCAACATAACGTCACAAGGTAAGTAATCCCCACTCATTCTTAGTTTAAATACATCAATATTAGATAGATTTAACACTAATAATTAAGTAAAATCAAAGGGGTTAGCGATAGACCTAGGTTTTTCATGAAATTAAGATTTAACCACATAATTAGCTATGTAATGAACTAGAAATCACATATTAGTGATCCTTAGGTTATAGAGAATAATTTTCTTCGAAAAATCTCAGGATCCGGACACGTGGGCCCGAGGTCAGAATTTAGGAAATTTATGGGAAAGGTTGGGAAATCACTTAAATAGTTACAATTCAACCTTGTACGCCCTTATTGACTAATCCCTATATTTTTTAACTAGTTGGTGCACTTTCAGCTTTGCTTTGAGGTTTCGGGCTCGTTCTTGATAGTTGGAAGTGCGCTTCGGAACGAGGTGAGTCTCTTTTCTAACCTCGTGTGGGGGAATTATCCCTTTAGGACTAATAAATGATAAATTGCTATTAAATGCGGGGGCTACGTACATACTAGGTGACGAGAATCCGTGCGTAGCTACTATGATATTAAATGTTTGGGTAGTTTAGGACCCTCGTCATGCCTAATGTGAGATGCCCATTATTTGAATTATCAAAATGATCTTTTATGATATGTTAAGAGACTAGAGAAGAATGAAAAGTTATCATACAAATACTGTTGAACCTTGTAAGGATTTCCTTGTGTATTAATGATGCCTTGTGTGCATTCTAGATGTTTTAATTGATATTTGTGGATCAGACCGATAGCCTCTGTGAAATAGATGCATCTATGGTACAGGCCGCTCGACCCTCGGCAGTGCAGAATTTATATTCTATTAGAGCGGGCTGTCGACCTCGGCATTGTTGTGCATGATATATATATACATACATGTATGCTCGAGCTTCGACCTTTCATGATTTATTGCTAATTATTGTAAAAGAGGAAAAAATGATGAAGGAAAATTTAGATTAAGAGCATGATTATGACTTCCATGATAACTGTCGTATAAATGAACTATTTATGCTCTAAATTGTACATCATTATTGTAATATTATCTTGACCTAGTGGATATCAAGTCGACCTCTTGTCTCTACCTCTTCGAGATTTGGCGGAATACTCACTGGGCACATATTGTTTATGTACTCATGCTATGCTTCTATACTTAAATGTACAGGTTCTGAGGCCGATTCATCTAGTTACCGATCGGGCACGTGCCAGTGAGCTGAGGCAGAGACTTCTACGGTGAGCTGCTTCCCTTCCTACGTTGCTCAGCAGCCGGATGGAGTCTTCTTTCGTATTTTGCTGTCTTTCTTTATTTCAGACAGCAGGATAGAGGTGTTTTGTATATTCTACTAGATGCCCGTACTTGTGACACCAGGTCTTGGCACACACTTTAGTAGGCTAGTTTTGGGTTGTAATATTGTGTCCCTATATGGATTACTGTATCAGGTTTCTGAAAACCCCTTTTGGAATGCTTATTCCCCTTCTTAAAAATAGTGATGTTATTAAACTTAGAAATGTCTTCCGCACTTGGCTTGCCCGGTAAGGTTGTTGGGCGCCATCATGACCTGTTATGGAAATGGGTTGTGACAACATGACATCAGAATACTAGGTGCACGTAGGTCTCATAAGTTACGGGCAAACCTAATAGAGTCTTGTAGATCGGTACGGAGATGTCTGTATTTATCTTCGAGAGGCTATAGAGTATTAGAAAAGACTACTCTTTATTCACTTCCTATCATACAATGGGTGATGTGCTAAATTTCCATTTCTATTCTCTTACAGATGGTGAGAACTCGTATCGCTGACGTTCAGGACCCGGGAGGAGCTGCTCTCCCCATTGCTAGAGGCCAAGGTCAAGGTCGGGGGAGGGCACCAGCCCGTGGTAGGTCATACCACCAGCAGACCCGGTGGGGGATCCCATTATTAAGGAGCAGGGTGAGATACCTGTAGTTGAGCCTACCCTGGCAGATTTCATGATAGCACCGGGATTTCAGGAGGTTATGGGCTACATGCTTCGGTTCATAGACACTATGACTCAGGTAGGTTTATTTCCAGCGGATCTAGCTACTTCACAGGCAGGAGGGGGAGCACAGACCCCTACTGCCCAGGCCCCAGGTCATACAGCCACATTTTATCAGACTCCGGGTGCACTACCCGCAGATGGGGTTCAGCCAGTTGCTACAGTGGCACCCCAGCCCAGGCCAGCTGTGGATGGCGATCCGCAGAAGCTATTGGACAGATGGACCAGGTTGCAACCTCCAATCTTCAGGGGTGAGCAACATGAGGATGCCTAGGATTTCATTGATAGGTGTAGGGATAGACTGCATACATGAGGATACTTGAGTCACATGGAGTTGACTTCACCACTTTCCAGTTTGAGGACAGGGCCCGTAGATGGTGGCAGTCCTATGCTCTTAGCAGGCCAGCAGGTTCTCCTCCCCTCACTTGGGGTCAGTTCACCCACTTATTTCTTGATCGGTACATTCCACCCTCTAAGATGGAAGGGCTGCATCATCAATTTGAGCATTTACAGTAGGGTCAGATGTAGACTGATTACAAGGTGAGATTCTCTGAGTTGTCTCACATGCACTTTTGATACTTCCCACAGAGGCAGAGACGGTACGGCAATTTGTTGGGAGATTAAATCCCACTATTCGGAACAGTATGGCTCGAGAGGTGGAGATAGGCACAGGTTATCATCTTACACTTGAGATTGTTCGTAAGATTGAAGGTTACCGTCAGAGGGGTTTTGAGCAGATACAGCAGGAGAAGAGGGATAGATTCTCTGGAGAGTTTTGAGGTGCCCCTAGCAGATTCTCCGGAGAGTTTTGAGGTGCCCCAGCTAGGGGTAGAGGTCACTCCGGGAGGGGTTAGCCTAGTAGGCCCCCAGTTTCAGCACCACCACCTGCTCGGGGTGATCTAGCGTGCTATTATTTCAAAGCCATGCCAGAGAGTTGTTATCGCCCACCAGTCATTTAGGGTTCTTCCAGTGGGTATTCAGGTCCTCCAGATTCTTCCGGTTCTTATCTCAGTGCTATGCCGGAGAGTTCATATCGCCCACCGGCCATTCAGGATTCTTTTAGTGGATCTTTTGGTTTTTAGAGTCGGCCATATGGGCAACAGGTCACCACACCACATTGTTTTGAATGCGGAGACCAAGGTTACATGAGGAGGTACTGCCCCAGGCTTCGGGGCAAGGCTATACAGCAGGGACAGCAGCCCATGGTTCCAGCACCAGTGACCTAGCCACCTAGAGGTGGAGGACAGACCGGTAGAGGTCGTCCTAGTGGTGGAGGCCAAAAAGTGAGAGGTCGGCCAAATGCTTCTCAATCGGGCGGAGGCCAGGCAGCCGACGCTCCAGCCAGATTCTATGCTCTCCTGGTCAGGACAGATGCATTGGCCTCAAATGCCGTTATCACAGGTATTATTTTAGTCAGCGGTTGGGGCTCTTTGGTATTATTTGATCCAGGATCTACTTATTCCTATGTGTCCTCTCTGTTTGTTGGTTTTCTTGTTACTTCTCCTGAGTTCTTGGGTGTACCTGTTCATGTGTTCACTCCTGTGGATGATTGTGTGGTTGTGGATCGGGTCTACTGGTCCTGCGTGATTACTTTTTGTGGTTATGAGACTTCAGCAGACCTTCTGTTGCTTGATATGCTTGATTTTGAGGTCATTTTACGCATGGATTGGTTATCCCCATATCACACCATCCTTGATTGTCATACCAAGACTATTTCTCAAGATATGCCAGGATTATCGAGATTAGAGTGGAAGGGTTCCACAGCTGATACGCCTAGCAGAGTTATTTCTTTCTTGAAGGCTCAGTGCATGGTTGAGAAAGGGTGTTTGGCTTATTTAGCTTATGTTCGAGACACCACTGCAGAGTCTCCGACCATTGATTCAGTGCCAGTGGTCCGAGAGTTCGCCGATGTTTTCCCTTCTAATCTTCCGGGCATGCCTCCAGATCGCATATTGATTTTTGTATTGACTTGGCTCCAGGCACTTAGCCAATATCTATCCCATCGTACTGGATGGCTTCTGAGGAGCTGAAGGAGCAGTTGGAGGAGCTGCTAGCAAAGGGGTTTGTTAGGCCCAGTGTATCGCCTTGGGGTGCACCGGTGTTATTCGTGAAGAAGAAGGATGGGACTTTGCGGGTGTGCATTGATTACCGCCAGTTAGAAAAAGTCACCATCAAGACCAAGTATCCATTGCCCCTTAATTATTATTTGTTTGACCAGATACAGGGTGCCAGGGGGTTCTCTAAGATTGACTTGAGGTCAAGGTATCATCAGCTGAAGATTCGGGATTCAAATGTTACGAAGACAGCATTCAGGACTAGATATGGCCACTACGAGTTCCTGGTGATGTTATTTGGCTTGATTAATGCCCCAACGGCATTTATGGATTTGATGAACAGGGTTTTCAGGCCTTATATTGATTCCTTTGTTATCGTCGTCATTGACGACATCTTGATATACTCGCATAGCTTGGGGGAGCACGAGCAGCATTTGAGAGTAGTGCTTCAAATCTTGCGAGAGTAGAAGCTATATGCTAAGTTCTCCAAGTGTGAGTTTTGGCTAGAGTCAGTGGCATTCTTGGGGCATATAGTGTCAGGAGAGGGTGTTAAGGTAGATCCTAAGAAGATTGAGGCAGTTCAGTATTGGCCACAACCTACTTTAGTGAGGGAGATCATGAGTTTCTTGGGGTTAGCAGGTTACTACCCACGATTTGTGCAGGGCTTTTCATCTATTACATCACCTTTGAACAGACTGACCCAGAAGGGTGCCCCATTTTGTTGGTCCGATGAGCACGAGGAGAGCTTTCAGAAGCTCAAGACTGCTTTAACTACTGCACCGATTCTTGTATTGCCCTCCGATTCAGGGATGTATACTGCATATTGCAACGCTTCTCGCATCGATTTGGGATGTGTATTGATGCAGGAGGGGCGAGTTATTGCGTATGCTTCACGACAGCTAAAGGTCCATGAGAAAAATTACCATGTGCACGATCTAGAGTTGGCGGTAATTGATCATGCTCTTAAGATATGGAGGCATTATTTGTATGGGGTGTCATGTGAGGTTTATATAGACAATCGCAGCTTACAGCACTTACTCAGACAGAGGGATCTTAATTTGAGACAGTGCATGTGGCTTGAGTTACTAAAGGATTATGACATTACCATCCTTTATCATCCGAGTAAGGCGAATATGGTCGCGGATGCCTTGAGCAGGAAGGCGGAGAGTATGGGTAGCTTGGCATTCATTCCTGCTGTGATGAGCCATTAGCTTTGGACATTCAATCCCTATCTAACAGACTTGTGAGATTGGACATTTCGGAGCACAGCCGAGTTCTAGCATGTGTGGTTGCTCAGTCTTCGTTATTAGGGCAGATTAAGGCCCGACAGTTTGATGATCCGCATTTGGAGGTCCTCAGAGAGACAGTACTTCAGGGAGGTGCCAAGGAGATTTCTATTGTCGAGGATGGTGTGTTACGGCTATAGGGCCGTGTATGTGTTCCTAATGTTGATGGATTGAGGGAGGGGATTCTAGAGGAGGCCCACAGTTTGAGGCACTCCAATCATCCGGGTGCCACGAATATGTATCGTGACTTGAGACAGCATAACTGGTGGTGGAGGATGAAGAAGGACATTGTTGAGTATGTAGCTAAATGTTTGAATTGCCAGCAGGTCAAGTATGAGCACCAGAGGCCAGGTGGCCTACTTCAGCGGATGCCCATTCCGAAATAGAAATGGGAGCGCATCACTATAGATTTTGTGGTTGGGTTGCCGTAGACTTTGCGGAAGGTTGATTCAGTGTGGGTTATTGTGGATAGGTTGACCAAGTCTGCCCATTTATTTCCAGTGGTGACTACTTATACAGCAGAGAGATATGCTCAGATTTACATTCGGGACATAGTCAGGTTGCACGGTGTGCCGGTTTCCATCATATCATACAGAGGCCCTCAGTTCACTTCCCATTTCTTGAGAGCTATTCAGAGTGAGTTGGGCACCTGAGTAGAGCTCAGCACGGCACTCCATCCTCAGACCGACGGGCAGTCGGAGCGGACAGTTCAGATTTTACAGGATATGCTTAGAGCATGTGTGATTGACTTTGGAGTGAAGTGGGATTAATTCTTTCCCTTGGCAGAGTTTCCATACAATAATAGCTATCAGTCCAGCGTAGAGATGGCCCCTTATGAGGCATTGTATGGACGGCATTGTCGTTCTCCTATCGGATGGTTTGAGCCTGGTGAGGCTAAGTTGCTTGGTACAGATTTGGTTCAAGATGCCTTGGATAAGGTAAAGTTGATTCAGGAAAGGCTCCACATAGCTCAGTCCAGGCAAAAGAGTTAAGCGAATCTGAAGGCACGTGTTGTATCATTCACGATTGGCGAGAAGGTTCTCTTGAAAGTCTCGCCAATGAAGGGCATTATGAGGTTTGGAAAGAAGGGCAAGATAAGCCCAAGCTTTATTGGCCCCTTTGAGGTGTTGAGGCTAGTTGGAGAGGTTGCCTATGAGCTTGCTTTACCTCTCAGTTTATCAAGAGTTCATCCAGTTTTCCATTTATCGATGCTTCGGAAGTATCATACCGACTATTGGCATGTGTTGGACTTCTGTACCATTCAGTTGGATGAGAGCTTGGGCTATGAGGAGTAGCCAGTTGCAATTGTTGATAGACAGGACCGCAGTTGAGGTCCAAGAGGATTTCTGTAGTAAGAGTCCAGTGGAGAGGCCAACCGGTTGAGGAGGCGACCTGGGAGTCCGAGGAGGACATGCGGAGCCGATATCCCCACTTATTCCGCAGTCCGGGTACATCTTTTCTATGTCCGTTTGACAATGAACTTTTGTTTCAGAGGTGGAGGATGTAATGACCCGACTGGTCATTTTACTGTTTAGAACCCCGTTCCCTAAAATAAAACTCTCCACGACTTCCTTAGCTAAACTACGACTTGTGGGGGCGATAAGTTCGAAATTTAGAAGAGTTTTGAGTGAAAATAAAAACAATTATTTCCTTAAGGTTTCCTTAAAAGGCTAAATTTAACTTCGGTCACGGATTCATGATTTGACGGTCCTGGAAGGTCCGTGGGAAAATATGGGACCTGGTCGTATGCTCGAAATTGAATTCCGAGGCCCCTAGCCCGAGTACGGAATTTTTATGTAAAATTGTTTAATCGTAGTTTCAAAGAATTAAAGAATCTAAGTATTCATTAAAAACCTAGGTATCGGGTTCGGATTCCGATTCCGAAGCTTGGTACAAGTCTGAAATATTAGTTAAGACCCACCCGTAAAATTTGGTGTCAATCCGAGTAGTTTAAGGGCGTTTTAACCCGTTGAAAGGAAATTAAGAACTTGAAGTTCATTAAGTTGATTCAATTGGTTTTGGGGTTCGACTCCTTGATTTAGTGTAGTTTTGGGTGTTTTGAGGGTACGACTAGGTCCACCTCGTGATTTCAGACTTGTCGGTATGTTCGGGTGGGGATTGGGAGTCCCGGGCGTCAAATGGTCGAGGTTCGAGTGAAGTTGAAGCTTAGAGAAAAACCAACTTTGCTGCTTCTGTCATAACCGCTTCTGCGGCTCTTAGACCGCAGAACCGGTCGTTTGATCGCAAAAGCGGTGTGGGGCAGTTCAGGGAAAATCGCATAAGTGATTTCTAGACAGCAGAAGCGGTCTCGCATAGGCGGCTTCTGGACCGCAGAAGCGGTACTTCCAATATGGGCCAGGACCGCAAAAGCGGCCCTTTTTCCATAGGAGTGGATTCCGCCGAAGCAGAAATTCGTCTGCTGAAGCGAAAATCGCTGGGACAGTAGAGTTCATTAAATACGAACCCAACCCCATTTCCTTCATTTCTCATTATACATTTTGGCAATTTTGGTGATTCCAAAGGGGGTATTTAAACATAAAATCACAAGGTAAGTAATCCCCACTCATTCTTAGTTTAAATACATGAATATTAGATAGATTTCACACTAATAATGAAGTAAAACCAAAGGGTTTAGGGCTAGACCTAGGGGTTTCATGAAGTTAAGATTTAACCACATAATTAGCTATGTAATGAACTAGAAATCACACATTAGTTATCCTTAGGTTATAGAAAATAGTTTTCTTCGGAAAATCTCGGGATCCGGGCACGTGGGCCCGGGATCGGAATTTAGGAAATTTATGGGAAAGGTTAGGAAATCACTTAAATAGTTAGAATTCAATCTTGTAAGCCCTTATTGACTAATCCCTATATTGTTTAACTAGTTCGTGCGCTTTCGGCTTCGCTTTGAGGTTTCGGGCTCGTTCTTGATAGTTGGAAGTGCGCTTCAGAGCGAGCTGAGTCTCCTTTCTAACCTCGTGAGTCGGAATTGTCCCTTTAGGACTAATAAATGATAAATTGCTATTAAATGCGGGGGCTATGTATGTACTAGGTGACGAGAGTCCGTGTGTAGCTACTATGATATTAAATGTTTGGGTAGTTTAGGACCCACATAATGCCTAATGTGAGATATCCATTATTTGAATTATCAAAATGATCATTTTTGATATGTTAAGAGACTAGAGAAGAACGAAAAGTGATCATACAAATATTGTTGAACCTTTTAAGGATTTCCTTGTGTATAAATGATGCCTTGTATGCATTCTTGATGTTTTAATTGATATTTGTGGATAGGGCCGATCGCCTCGGTGAAATAGATGCATCTATGGTACGGGCTGCTTGACCCTCGGTAGTGCACAATTTATATTCTGTTGGAGTGGGTCATCGACCTCGGCATTGTTGTGCATGATATATATATACATACATGTATGCTCGAGGTTAGACCTTTCATGATTTATTGCTAATTATTCTAAAAGAGTAAAAAAATGATAAAGGAAAAATGTGATTAAGAGCATGATTATGACTTCCATGATAACTGTTGTATAAATGAACTATTTATGCTCTAAATTGTACATCATTATTGTAATATTGTCTTGACCTAGTGGGTATCAATTCGACCTCTCGTCTCTACCCCTTCGAGAGTAGGCGGGATACTCACTGGGTACGTATTGTTTATGTACTCATGTTACGCTTATGTACTTAAATGTACAGGTTCTGAGGCTGATTCATCTGGTTACCGATCGGGCACATGCCAGTGAGCTGCGGCAGAGACTTCTACAGTGAGCTGCTTCCCTTCCTACACCGCTCAGCAACCGGATGGAGTCTTCTTTCGTATGCTGTCTTTCTTTATTTCAAACGATAGGATAGATGTGTTTTATATATTCTACTAGATTCCCGTACTTGTGACACCAGGTCTTGACACACACTTTAGTAGGCTAGTTTTGGGTTGTAATATTATGTCCCTATATGGATTACTATATCGGGTTTCTGAAAACCCCTTTTGGGATGCTTATTCCCCTTCTTAAAAATAGTGATGTTGTTAAACTTAGAAAAATCTTCGGCACTTGGCTTGCCCAGCAAGGTTGTTGGGCGCCATCATGACCTGTTATGGAAATGGGTCGTGACAGTAGGGAGCTGTTATTTATTGAAATATTCACAAAAAAGGAAAAAATAAAAATTATTAATGGCAACTCATCTCTGTGGAACTTTGAATAGTTAATTTGGAAGAAATGTGGAACTTTGAATTGTTTCATCAAATATATGTGCGTGCCTAGTTTGTATGCCTACATACAATTGTCACACATCCTTTTTTACACATCTAAGGATAATGTATAAGGGAGTTTTTCCATTTAAAGTGACATTATTCGAATTGGGATTATTTATTTATTTTTAGATTCACCAGTTGGGATAGGATTAGTTTTTTTTTTCTCCCAAGTCACCGGTTTAATTTAATCCCAAATCGAGGAAAATTGTCGACTTCTCAATTGGAGTCTGTGAACCAGAAATTCTGTGTAAGGAATTCTATTGACCCGAGGAAAGGTGTTAGACACCCCCGGATCCCGTGGTTCTCGCACGGTCTCTTAAATTATTATAAATGGTTAAAAATCTAATTTTTACTTGCTCCAACCTATAGTGCAATTTTATAATTATTTACCGCTTTTTAATTATTTTTACGAAGGTGAACATTGTTTAAAAAACGTATTTTCGGATCACGTCACATGAAATGCACCCGGATCCTCGACACATTTTTATTCAATATTTTTGGATTCGGATTTGGGTTGCATGAAATGCACACCGTATTAGGAAGGTAAGATTATTCAAACGCGCCTAAAGTGACTAACGTCTTTTAACTTTCCAAAGGGCCGTGAAATTCACTAAACGGCATGCTCCAAATGCTAAGTATTTTTAATTAAGTAATTAATGAGGGCCCCGCAATTGTATATTTTGTTTGGCGAGGCTCGTCTCATTTTATTATTCGAGGGCCAACCTAAAGCAAACTAAGATTTTCTATTTATTATTTCTCTCTTAAAGGCCAACTAATTCACATGTATAAATCCGGGCCTCGAATTCAAGTCCGAATTCAAACAAAAGGGAAGACCCTTTTATTTTGAACCCGCTACCTAATTCGAAACTCAATTTTACACTTGCGAATTAATCCCCTTATCCTTATATAATCTTGTTTAAAGAGTTTTGACCCATAGCGATTTTTATTTTTTGGGCTTTAAAGACGTGGCCCAGTGCAATTCAAGGGCTAAACGCAGGTTTGCGTAGGCCTAAAGTAGACCCCCTGCACGTCCAATTTTATGCCTTACACAATGGTATTGTAAATTAATTATCACTAATTGCTGAAGGAGAAACTAGTATTTGTAATTAACTTGCACCAATCACGGACAGTCCCTGATTTTAACAATCGAATCCAAGTTTAAATTCCAACCTAATTTCGATTCAAACGGGCACACATTATCATGCTCACTTGCCAAATTCATTATAGTTGTAAGAGGAAACTAACTCAATTTTTATGTCCATAATCATAACCCTTCTGATCAACTACACAAATTCAAATTGCAATGTATTAATAGCACAAAGTTAAACCAAAGTCAGACTGCCCAAATTCAAATTAAGATATCATACTGAAATATTAAAACCATTAAACCCAATTTTAAACCGCCGGAAGTAAGCTGTCCTACATCACCTCATATTATACTAGTAAAGTCCAAACTAAACTACTGATTATAGATTCAGATATTCACAAGAACTAATTCAACAATTGATGTATCTAAAACATTCCAGGATTATTACAAAGTTTTAGTGATAACAAACAAGCAATTAAATCACAAGATGTTATCTAAAATATGTTGGATCTAGCAGAACTTCAAATACACAGTAGGAGGATCATCTTTAATTCATTTCAGGTTCCAATCGTATGAAGCTACAGCTATAAAGTCTCAAGTCATGTACCTGGATAACGGAAATATGAGAAGAAATGAGGTCAGCTATTGGAATAACTTCGAACAGCAACAACAACAATAGCTCAATAGTGAATCAGCAACCCAAAAACCAATTTCAACCCCTAACACAATACCAGACAATATCCAGCAACTTACTACCAATCAGCAGACCAAAATTGACTCAAATATACCAATATCAACTTGAAATGCAACTAGAAACCTTAGAAGAACCTCAATCATTGAGAGATAGAAGTGTTGAAACCATTTGACCTTAAACAGGCTAGGAATTGCAACTTTAACACTGAATCTCAAATTATTATGCAGAAAACTTCAATGGAATTGTAAAACTTCGAGTTTTTGTGCTTTTTTTACTTGGTTTTTTTGGAAATTTTGTCTAAATTGTGACTGCTATGACTGTAACATTCAGATCTGAAGCTCTTTAATTTTGAACTTCAAATTTGAAATTTCAAGCTTGAAAACAAGGGTTTTAAGGTGAAATTAGAGGCTGGAAGGTTTTTGGGATTTTTAGAGATCTAAAAACCTGTTCAAGAAGGTATTAGGGGTGCCTTTTATAGGCAAGGAGTGGGGCAGAATATTCTAAAAGCTTTTCACTATTTTCCCCCTTTTTATTTCATAATTTGACTATTAGACCCTAAATTTATGCTTAGTTACCCAAGTCACTGAATTAAAATGTAGAAAGCTTACACCCCCTTCTAGAAGGCCCTAGGGTATTCTTTAGCTATGCAATACCTATACTACCCTTATCTTAGCTTTGAATTTACTATTCTTGATAAATCAGCCATTTTTCATGCCCAAACTATCCTTGAAAACCCCCTGAAGTTACCAACCAAACCCAAACAGCCCCTTTTTACCTTAGTTAAAGTTTAACTATAGTTAAAGCAAACAATCCTAATTCAGCTATATCCAAACAACCTAATAATAATATCTAAAAATTCTAACTAACACTAAAACTTTCTTGTCACGACCCCAACCCGGTCGTGATGGCGCCCAGCACACTACTAGGCAAGCCCGACCATTTATATCAATAACCCCGTTTAATAAACAGATAAAGTTAAGTATTATTAAAGACAAGAATCTGAAATACAAATAATAATGCAAAAAGTCTAACAAAATACCAAAACAGCCTAACTAGGACCCGGTGTCACGATCATTAGCCTATTGTGACGTATTCGTTGTGGTTTTGACTAGATTCGACTTGCGAGGAGGTTGATTCTAGATGAAGAGGCTTGGTGGGCTAGTCTTAGCCGGTTCGAGGTGAGTAATTGATGTAACTACTGTTCTGAGGGTTTGAAACCCCAGACTTTCACATTGTAACGCTATATTGAGGCATGGCACGCATTCCACGATGAGTGCGGGGTCGTATACTGTTGGGGATTGAGACTTAGTCTACCCCGAGTGTTAAATCCTACTATATTGGCGACTGAAACGCATACCTTGTTACTGTGAATTGGGCGTATTGCCGTGTTTGGGGCCTTGTGCCGACCTGTAGAATCCTTAGAGGATCTTTATGTGTTTACCTCACTTTTGTGCATAACATAAATTCTCAGTCATGTTTTCAAATATTCAAAATAATATAATAACTGTGTTTTATACATGAACCTTAAATGAAAAGGATATGAGGGCTGAGATCCCTATAGTATGTCACGCTCGATTGGCTGTGGACTTATTTGACTGAGATGGGCCGGGGACCCAGTGGTGAGAATGCTTCCTTGATATGGATCGGGCTACATGCCGTAGCGATTATATATATTGATATTGAGGCCGAGAGCCTATTTTATGTCAATACCTGGCTGATATTGCGCTTGGGATGTAGGAGCCCCTTCGGAGTCTGTACACATTCCCAGTGAGCGTTGTCGGCGTTAAATAAGTGGAGCGGGCTGCACGCTGCAGCGTGTACTGGATTTTACCGTTATATGTGTTGCATTCTATCATGCATTATTCCTTAACTCTATTAATTGTTGTATTCTGTTTCCACTATTTTATATATGAACTGCTCGGGATTTAGGGTCGTGACATTTCAGCTATAACCACATTACTAATTAGAAAACCTAAAAATTGACTAATTAATCAGACTAGAATACTCCTAATTAACACCAAATCCCTAAAGCTAGATTCAAACTAAAAATTAAATTAATATCATAATTACAATCTAATACAAAATTTTAAACAGACAATAAAATCAAAAAAATGAAAAATAAAAATTAAGACTTAAAATCACATGAAAGCTCGATACACAGAATCAAAAATCCAATCACAATCCTATGGTTCCAAATTACACAAACAATTGAATCATATGAGCGGAAGGAGATTAACTACCATTGGAACAAATCAAAGCCCTAGATTAATCCTAAGACTAAAATGATGGATTGAAAGAGAACAAAACAGAATTCAAAAAATAAAAAATGATGAAGAAAAGAATTCTAAGAACACTTACCGATTTTAAAGCTTGAACTTGATTGATTTCTGGTTTGGGTCCACAAATAATGTTATGTACTTCTTCTTTATAAGAACAACACATAACATTATTCCAAGAACCCAAATCGAACCCTGGCGACCTTTGAAAAAAATCAAACCCTTGAATAGCAAACCCTAGATCCGGAATTTAAAACTTATCAATTGGATTTAGAGAAAATAACTTGAGGATTCAGGTAGAGGATAGGGAGGGGAGTATGGGGTGTGATTTGGTAGGGTTTGGGTGGCGACGCCTCCACCGGAGAATGGAGGCGGCGGCTAGGGTTCACGATTTTAATTGAAGGTTCGAAGGGTTTGGGCGTGTTTTGGAGAAAACACAACCCGGATTGGTGATGAAGAGGAGGAGGAGAAGGCATGGTGTGAATTTGGGTCGATTTGGGACATCTAGGGTTTTGGCCGGATTTTAGATTTGAAATTCGAGACAATCGGCAACGAATTGAGGGAAAGCGATTTGAGGGTTGTAAAGAGGAGGTGAAGGGGAGTATGGGGTGAAATTTTGGGGGTCGTTTGGAGCATCGCCGCCAGCGGAGGCGATTTCCGGCCAGCGGCAGACGGTGGAATAAGGCGGAGGTAAGGTGGGGTAGGGTGGCCGGCGGAGGCATTACAGGGAAGGGCGAGTTGGTACGAGGAAGGGGAGGTTATGTCTAGGGTTTGGACTAATTTTAGACAGTTTTATCTATTATTTGAGGATGCTTGTGGTCCGTTGGATGATGGAGATGAACGGTCGTGATTAGAACCTATGAAAACGGGGTAGTTTTGGGGCGGGGCGGGGCAGGCCAGACTGGGCTAAGGGTTTGGGTCGTTCGGTGATCTTGTCTCAATTGGGCTCGATCAAGAATTGGCCCAAGATGGTGGCCTGATTTGCATTCCCTTTTCAAAATTTCAATTTGTTTTCTTCTATTGTTTTTGTATTTTATTTATTATTTATTTTTTTGGATTTTAAACTTTATTAAATGCAAAATATAAAAATAGCCAAAAGCTGATTTAATTCCAAATGAGACTAATTAAATTTGTAAAATTAACTAGATTCTAATTTTAAGAAGAAAAATTAAACAAAAGTAAAATTAAAGGAACAAAAATGTAAAAGGATTATTTTTGTTATTTTTTCTCTTATTTCAATGATGTTTAATTAATCTAGAAATCTAGAATTAAGTCCTAAATGCAAGGATACCATTTTGTAATTAATTGCTTTATTTTCTATTTTTTATGACCACTAAAATGCACAAAAAATGCAAACAAAACACAAAAGAATGCAATTAATTCCTAAAAATTCAAATATAAAAAAAAAAAATTAATTCTGAGGATTTTATAGGAATAGTTCAAGGAGGCAAAAATCACGTGCTCACAACAATAAGCAAATATGTTATAAATGAATTTTTTGATTTATGCAAGGTAAAATTTTAATTGATTTTAAAGTCCTAAATATTAGGAAATTAACTTAAACTATAACTTTATCCCTTGTGGAATTTATTTTTAAGGATTACAAAAATGAACATATATCACTATAAGGCTTTGTTATATATAAAAATCACTGCGTTGGAAAATTATTGTAAGAAAAGGATTCAACGACAATTAGGTAAACGAATAGTACAATAAAAGTGAATATTCAAGATAAATGATTTTAGCCAAATAAAATTAAATACTGTTAGTAGAATAGAAAATTGAAAACTTTGATTTATGGCAATAATACGTCTATTCTATTAGAAAATATATAATTATACTTGTGTCATTATTAAAGTAAATAAATTTATAGAAGTCCTCTAATCATAAGCAATGAAGTTGATCCATCATGTAATATATCATCATAGTATGATTTTTGTAGATCACCTGGTGTATGAATTTCTTGCTGTCACGTTTCTGTCATTATCCTCCATGTGCCTATTTGGCTCGATATATTGAAAAATTAAAGGCATTTATTTTTTGCATATTCGACAACACAAAGATAAAAGAAAAAAATACGGACCACAAAACCATATAAATCACCATAGCCAATTTTTTTTTCTGAAATATAAGAATATATCCAATTTTGACCTATATTATTTTTATTTCATTTATCAAAGCAATTTTTCTTCTAAGAATGCTTTTATGTTGAATCACTTGAATACACCTAGACAAAATATTGAATAATGTCATATATTGTCACGACCCGAATTTCCTATCATCAGGAGTCGTGATGGCGCTTACTAGTAGGAGCTAGGCAAGCCAACTCTTACTTATCTTTTCTTTATCAAAAGTATTCTTTTAACACTCTAACAGAAATAATATAAATACATCGGAATAAATTAAATGAGCGAAAGACTTAAGTTAATAAAATTGAATAAAATACTGAAATTCGATTAAAACCTCGACCCAAGACTGGTGTCACGTACTCATGAACTACTAAGAGTGCTAAATACAGTGTCCGAAATAAAATATAACTGTTTGTCTCGAAATACATGAGATAACAGACTAAAATAAAGATAGAAGAGATGTCGGGCCTGCGAACGCCTGCAAGGCTACCTCGGCGTCTCGCTGGTCTGAGTGCTAACACCCGCGCTATTGCTGCTGCTGTCCGAAACCTATATCTGTGCAAAAGAGCACAGATTGTAGTACCAGCACAACCGACCCCATATGCTAGTAAGTGCCTAGCCTACCCTAGCAAAGTAGTGACGAGGCTAGGACCAGACACCCAATTAATTCTGTACAGTTTATATATATATATATATATATATATATATATATGTACAAAAAAAACAATCAGTCAATGTGGGAAGAGAACATACTTCAGGGGTATAAGATATAAACAGGATATCAGGAATAACGGAGAAACAATCTACAATTTAACTTCTAACACGGAAATAAGAAATAAAGACAACTTTCATATTCAGCTCATCTTGTTGCAGGCGTGCAACCCGATCCCATTCCTCATATCTTGTGGTAGGCGTACCACCCGCTCCCTTTTCATAAAATATCGTGGTAGGTATACCACCTGCTCCCATTTTATTATATCATTTGTGGTAGGCGTACCACTCGCTGACATTTCAATATATCATTTGTGGTAGGCGTACCACTCGCTCCCATTTTATAATATCTCGTGGTAGGCATACCACCCACCCCCATTTCATTATATCATTTGTGGTAGGCGTACCACCCGCTCTCATTTCAATGTATCATTTGTGGTAGGCATACAACTCGCTCCTATTTCAATATCATTTGTGGTAAGCGTACCACTCACTCGCATTTTAATATATTATTTGTGGTAGGCGTACAACTCGCTCCCATTTCATCAATATTTTGTGGTAGGCGTACCACTCGCTCCCATTTCATCAACATCTTGCGGTAGGGGTATTACCCGCTCCTATTTCATCAATATCTTGTGGTAGGCGTACCACCCGCGCCCATTTCATTAAGTCAACAGATCTTCCAAATATAATTTACTCTAGCAAACACAACAATTAATACAAATTCAAAAGACAACAAGTACACAAAAATTATGATTCACTGTGGAAAAGAAATAATGACAACTAGCAATTAATTAACATAAATATGTACTAATTATGGCATAAATTCAATAATAACAAGTAGCAAAGTAAAGGAAAATGTCACGTAAAGAATCACAGTAATAGTAGAATAAGACAATTAATGCACCTAAACTGATAACAATAAGAAATCATAACAAACGGCAATAAGTGCACGGCATCACCCTTCGTGCTTTTACACTTTTCCTCACCCAAACAACAATTTCAAACAAGGGCAAGGGAATAAACAAAACGGTAATAGAAATTCCGATAAGGGAACACAATTAAATGATTAAACCACAATAAGGGTACAACAATTAAGTCATAAAATTCCCGGCAAGGGAGTTACTAACAATTTAACAAAATATCTCAGCAAGAGAATTATTTAATACTTCTTTCTCTTTCTTTTATTTTTACTTGTAATTCATTTTACCACTTGAGCTAATGCTCCAAAGGGTTCAATCATCTTATATACTTTCACAATTTTAATAGAAATCATCATTCAAACATGGAAGATATAACAAAATCCAAATATTCATAATGTAAAGATTCACGATCATTCTACACACCAATGTATAGATACTAGTCACCATGCCTATACATCGTACTCGACAATTAGCAAGTAACAAATATGACTCAACTCCTATTCCCTCAAGCTAGGGTAGATCAAACACTTACCTCGCTTTGCTACCAATTCAAAATTTCGACAAGCCTTCGCCTCGCGAATTTGTCCGAAGCTTCAAATCTAGTTATAAACAATTCAATTCAGTCAATAAAAATTATAGGAATTAATTCCATATGACATTTTTCATTTTCCATTTAAAATTCGAAATTGCACTAAAATTCGCCCATGGGGCCCACGTCTCGTACCCGACAAAAATTACGGAATATGAAACCTCATCCAACCACGAGTCCAACCATACTAATTTTACCAAAATCCGACATCAACTCGACCCTCAAATCTTAAAATTAAACCAAGAGAGTTTTCAAGATTTTCTTAACTTAAAACACCAATTAAATGCCAAAACTAGTAATAGAATCGGGTAATCTAACCAAAATTAAGTTAAGAACACTTACCCCGTTGTTCTCTCTAAAAATCTCCGGAAGAATCGCCTTATCCGAGCTCTAAATCGGAAAAAAATGGAAAATGGGCGTCCCATTTTCAGAACTTGGGAACAATTTTGTCCAGAAATTTTCGTGTGCACTGTTCATCCCGTGTTACTATTCACCTGTGTTAGCCAAAATAACAAAAAAAAAAAATAATGAATTAGGCCTTAAAAATTCAAGAATTCTTTCAAATTTCATAAAACTTCAAATTTTCCATTTTAAGCCCGAAACACGTCACCTGACGTCCGTTTTCAACTAAACTTTACAGAAAGCGCTTAAACCCCATATAAGACCTGTACCGGGTTCCATAACCAAAATACAGGCCCAATACCATCACTTTTTAATCAAATTTTATTTTTATTTTCCTTAAACATTTTCAGAAAATTATTTTACTCAAAAATTCTTTTCTTGGGCCTGAGACCTCGGAATTTGATTCCGGGCATACGCCTAAGTCCCATATTTTTCTACGAACCTTCCGAGACCGTCAAATTACAGGTCCGGGTCCGTTTACCCAAAATATTGACCGGAGTCAAATTTATTCATTTTAATATCAAAACTTAGCAAATTTTCACAGAATTTCATATTTGAGCTTTCAGCTACGCGTACGGACTGCGCACGCTAATCGAAGTGACTATAAATGAGGTTTTCAAGGTCTCGAAAGCTTGGAATGGATAAAAAAATAGTGATGACCCCTTTCGGTCATCACAAATATATAGGGAGAATAAAGATAAATGGACGGAGAATATAAATTGTGAAACTATTTTAATATATTTTTGAAACTATTAATATTGAAACATTAAAGCCCCAAATGAGTTGTTAGTTCATGATATATAAGTTACCTATGGTTTCTATTTAATTATATCCTTTCAAAATTCTAAGCACACCAAATTAAATTACTACCACATTATTTATACTTTTTTCGTTTGACCGGATAAAAAGAAATTGAACTGCATAAACTTCAACTTATGTGCTTGCTCCCGTAATTTTTGTAGATAGTTTATGTGCTATCACCTAAAAAAGACCAAACAAAAAATGAGGTGAACGTGAACAAAAAAAATATAAGAAGCTGTTATTTGCATCACTAATAAAATTGACAATAAAATAGATATACTTAGAACCTATAGTTCATATCTTAACCTAAAATCAAAACTTAATACTAATTGCGGCCTTAACAGCATATTCAGAAAATCCATATGATCAAATCTCAAAAGCACAATAAAATTACATGATATATAATAAGAAGGAAAAAGGAAGCGAAAATTGAAAGCAAAAAAGGAAAGAAAGAAGAAGCTCAGAGAGCATCAACAGAAATTTAGAACTCACCTGCAAGTTATAATAAGAAGAACGTTAACAATGATTCAATGTTATCTTGCCATTAAAATTGAAAGTTATTTCGGTACTTAATACATAGAAAACGCACTACTCCTCTAAAGTAGAAAGGCAAAAAAAAAAAAAAGGGGAACGGCATGGAAGATTATAATTATGAGCATAAGGCAGTGTTAGTTAGAACTGTATTTTTGGTTAAAAAATTTAGTACTACCAAAAGGAGAAACAGGAATACTCAAATTTAAAGTCCTATTTAAGGTAAATTCCTATACAAAGTATGCCTAAAAGAGTTAATACTCTTAGATCCGCCTAAACTATACTATTTTTGTCAGTTTACTACCTAAACTATTAAGTGTCCCCAGAAACTCGCTGAACCATATCACCCTTCGTATAAAAAGAGCACAGAGTGTAGCTTCAGCACAACCGACCCCATATGATGGTAAGTGCCTAGCCTACCCCGGCGAAGTAGTGACGAGGCTAGGACCAGACACCCAATTAATTCTGTGCATTTCAAATATATATATATATATATATATATATACACATAACAACGAAGTACAAAAAAACAATCTGTCAATGTGGGAAGGGAACATGCTTCAGGGGTATTAGATATAAACAGGATATCAGGAATAACGGAGAAACAATCTACAGTTTAACTTCTAACACGGAACTAAGAAATAAAGACAACTTTCATATTTAGCTCATCTTGTTGCAGGTGTGCAACCCGATCCCATTCCTCATATCTCGTAGTGGGCGTACCACCCGCTCCTATTTCATAATATCTCGTGGTAGGCATACCACCCGCTCCCATTTCATTATATCATTTGTGGTAGGTGTACCACTCGCTGACATTTCAATATATCATTTGGGGTAGGCGTACCACTCGCTCCCATTTCATAATATCTTGTGGTAGGCGTACCACCCGCCCCCATTTCATTATATCATTTATGGTAGGCGTACGACTCGCTCCCATTGCAATATATCATTTGTGGTAGGCGTACAACTCGCTCCCATTTCAATATCATTTGTGGTAGGCGTACCACTCGCTCCCATTTCAATATATCATTTGTGGTAGGCGTACCACTCGCTCCCATTTCAATATATCATTTGTGGTAGGCGTACCACTCGCTCCCATTTCATCGATATCTTGCGGTAGGCGTACCACTCGCTCCCATTTTATACGAAGGGGGATATAGTTCAGGGGGTTTTCGGGGACACTCGATAATTTAGGTAGTAAATTGACAAAAATGGTATAGTTTAGGTGGATTTGAGGGTATTAACTCTAAAAAAAATAGGACAAATTTACTTTTTACATCATAAACTCAGTAAGAAGTCATTTACACTAGCATTTGAACAACCAAAAAATACACATTGAAACATATACTAATAATAAGTAGCATCTTCAACATTTTCTTCTTCTTCTATTCGGCCTCGAGTTCCATTTTATCCTTCTGTAACCCAAGAATTATCACCTTACATTGGCCATATTATATCACATAAAATATGATGATTTGAAAGATGATTGCCCTATAGTACTTGCATCCAAAAAAAACGTCTTCTTGAGTTAGCATTTACTGTTGATGTTTTGAAAGAAACAGGCTGCCCACAACCACAAAACATATTAAACCTCATGACTCTTCTACAATGGGTGTTCTCTTTCAAATTAATTTGGTTAACAATGAAGGCTGGATAAAATGTGTACGATAAAATATAAACTCAATAAACAGAGAGAGAATTTCAAATGGATTAAGATTAAAAGTGATCAAAAGGGTGAAGAAATGGAGAAGAAAGGTGAAATAATGTAGAAGATAATGTAATTTAAAGAAAAGGGATAAAATATAAGTTTTTTAAAAAAATGGGCTAATTAGCCGTTATTCATGCTGTTAGGTGGGCCCCAAATCTGCTAATTTTCAAGTTTCACGTACTTTTGAGGAAGTGATTGCAAACGAAGTGCCACATAAGCGACGGAGGATTTTTTATATGAAGGGTGATATAGTTCAGGGGGTTTTCGGGAAGACTCGATAGTTTAGGTAGGAAACTGACAAAAATGATATAGTATAGGTGGGTTTGAGGGTATTAGCTCTTTTGAAATTGGAGTCTTACGTCCTGAATTTGAACACGAATTGAATTTAGTCCTCCACTATCTAATTTACATAGATTCCATAATTCTAATTGAATTTAAAGTTCATTATAATTTACCGTCTAAATATGAGTAGTATTTATATAATGTAAATGGTAACTGATATTAAAGCTCTAGATATTGGGACTTTCTACCTAATTTAGATAAGAAAATATTTAATAAATAAATTTTAGCTTACTTCAAAGCCTAAATATTAGGAGGATCAAATTACTATTTTGTTTAGTATGAAACTTATTTTTGAATGGTAAAAAAGACGAACGACATTTCGCTAAGGGCCTTCGTACTTTTAATATAGTATAGATAGATATAGATATAGATATAGATATACAATTGAAAAAATGTTAAATCAACAATCATAGATATCTTATTTTCCTTCGAAGAGCGCCTGCAACATAAAATTTCATCAAAATATCATGGTATAGCCAGTTTTCACATTGATCAAATCAAAAATAGTCAGCGTTTACCAAGTCAATGAAAAATAGCCACTATTTTACTGCAACAGGGACCGGTCCCGTATAATTTACGGGAGTTCTGGTACATTTGTGTACGAACTCCAGCATATTATGCTGGGCCGGTATACTTTGCTAACTCCTGTAAAATTTATGAGAGAATGGAGCACCAGTGCTCCAAACTCCAGTATATTATACAGGATATTTATACTTGCTGGAACTCCCGTAAAATATGCGGGAGTTCCAGCATAATTATATTTGAACTCCTGTAAAATTTGCGGGAATTCCAGCATAGTTATCCCGGAACTCCCGTAAAATATGCGGGAGTTCAAGCATACTTATGCTGGACCTCCCGTAAAATTTGCGGGCGTATTTTCAGAATTTTGAACAGTGTTTTCGCTCATATTTCTCTTTACATAAAAAGTGGCTAAATTTCGATGACTTTTGAAACATGGCTATTTTTCGACGACCAGTGGTAAATCTGGCTATTTTTAAAATTCTCACTAAAATTTCAGGTCAGATTAAATTGTAATTTAAAATTTGGCCCAACATTGTTTTGAATGAAATTCTAATATTACATCCTACATATTATTTAATATTTTGGACTTTAAAAGGATTTGAACCGGGTTTAGAGAAAGATTAAGAATCATTATGTTTTTAAAATCATGGTTTAATATATCGGATTTTGAAGTATAATTTAAAAAGGGTATGAATTAGAGCTGGAGAAAGACTATCGATGACTAGAAAATATTTGATTGCCGCCAATAATAGGAGTCTTCATATAAAGAAAGAGAACAATTTATTTGTCTTAGATATGTTTTCCTTTGTGGTTTAATTTGAAAGATATTATTCTACCAAGAAAATGTAATGATAAGATTCAATTTTCTTTGTGTGCTCATTGATTGTTTAGGAATCTTGAAGATACGATAACACATCGGTAGACAAATATTTAAAAGCAGATTAATCTTCAGAGATTATTTTTTAATCCTCCTAAAAGCCGCTTAACCTTCTTTTTTATATAAATAATTTAAAAAAAAATTAATGGGAATTACAAGTCGTAATCAACAATTAGATTGGCCCGACAAGGACTAAAATAGGATAGGAATTTCATGATAATCAGAAGAATACGCGTTAATCTTCATTTAGGTAAATTTTTATACGAAATTTTCCAAAGGTAAAATCAAAACTATGATTTTTCTAGACCCTAGTGCAACTCGTCATTCTTATGGATGTAAATTTAATTTCACTCAACTAACAACTAAAACTAAAGGTCCTCAAAGTTCTATAGGAGGTCATGGAGTACGATATGGTGGCAAATGAATCATATTTACACAAAAATGATTGAAAAAAGGCATTATAAGTTGAAGATATACATCTCTACGTGTAGTGCGGCATCCTTAGCAACAACCATAGTAATCGTATTTCAAGTGAAATAATAATAATAATTTTCCCTCATTAATCTTCAACTTATTCTTAAAGTAAAATTTATGGTCAAACACAAAACTTGAACTAATTTATTTCAACTTCAGATACTCTCTTCTTTTTCTTTGCAACTTCAACCAAATATAGTATTAACACAATTTCCGTTAATGAATGTATCTTCTTTAAAACTTGGCGGAAAAATTTATCATTTAGCGCGCCGATATATTGAACTCAACTAACAACTACTACTCAGACTTTGGATCTTTATCTCAAGATTCTCAACTTCGAGTTCTAAAATTCTCTCTCTAGAATGAATCACAATTCTATCAAACTTCAAATATAATACCACATAAACCACCCGATATTTAACAAACAAAATCCATACAGTATGGTACGGAGATCAAAGAATCGAAAATGCATAAGTACCCTCCTAACCTATAGGATTCCCCTCATTTGACTTTTCTCTCCGTACAAGGCGATTTGTCGGTTCAGTGCTAGTTCCGACATTAAATGGACGGTTCTCAGCCGTCCACCGGTGAAATTCCACAAGACCTGTCCCCAAAGAAGCTTCTTATTAAGGCGCATAAAACACCCAAACCAGCTTCTCCAAACAAATCCCCAGCTGCTACAAATCAACGAAGAGGTGAAGCGATCACTGTAGCACGCAGTCGACTGGGAGCGTCAAAAAATTCCCAAGTAAATTCTGGGACAAAATATGGGATTCCACCTAGTGGAGGATGACCACAATCACAAAAGGCACCCATCCTCCAAAAAATTAGCCATTACCACCGAAGGAATAAACCGCAAGGACCAGAAGAAAATTTCAGCAAACACAAAGCTAGCTGGAGATAAAATGTTGGCTGGCCAACCTGGGCAAGAAGTATACCAAATTGCTAGTAATGATACAAACATCAGTCTACACCCCTCAATTTTGTATGGGTATCAATCCATTTCATCAATTTTGAAATCCTTGAACGCGGGCAGTCAAAATGTTTCAGAAGCTCAAAAAAATGCTAATCTCAATTTTGGACCAATTAGACTGCAACCAATGACTGGAAATCTCTCCTCATCTCCTAAGGAACAGGTAAGCAAAAATTTAAATCATTCTAATATCAAAAGTGATCAACTTGATCAACTGAAAATCCCAGCTCTGCAACTTCCGGCTAGACATGATGCTCCAGTGAACCAATTACCCCAAAACCGATGCCAAACTACTCCTGATGTCCAAAAGATTGATTCCCAATCCTCAAAACCAATTTTACCTAAGCCAAACCTATCGAATATCCAAAATAGTGAACCTGCAGTTACTGAGCTGCTGGGTGTTCGACCAAATGCCAATGAGATTTTTGCTGTTCAAAAGGGAGTTCAAAGTGTTGTTCATGCATCACAAGATCACCAGCAAAATAATCGTCCAAAGAGCCTCCATGCCCCTAGCCAAAAACACAGTGATCCACTCTCTTCTGCCTCATCAGAGAAACAACTGACTATCAATAGAGATCCTACCCAAGGTACTCAATTGCTTGTGCAATCTATTTCTCATTCCCCTGAAAACAGAATAGAAATGAAGGGTGAAGGAAAGGGTGCATTTACTAATCCAAATGCCAATAATGTCACCCCTCATGTTCTCCCCTCTTCTATGCAACTAACAGGTACCAATGAGCCTTTAACCAATCAACTGCCTCAAAACAAATCCAATCCAAATCTAACTCCTAATACTAATGCCTCTCTCAAGATCTCATCCAACTTTGATAGACCTACCAACACCAAAAAATCTCAAAAACCTCCTGCAAATAACAGTCCTCCAATTAGCCAACCTGTAAAACAGGCCCCTCCAAATATCAACCCCACTCCTCAATCCAGTAACCCCCCTAATCCAAACAAACCTGCTGGCAGCTCTCCTCTCCCACCTCCTACTGTCACCCACTCTTTTGTTAATAGACTCAGAGCCAGGGATGAAGCAGAGATAGAGCAAATTGCCTTCACCCCTCCAAAAATAACCATAAAACAAGGCCAACCTGTTGTAGTGTTCAAGAAGGAAGATTACATGGTGAGGTTTGCTGACAGATGCAAATACACAGTTGTAGGCAAGTTTTCAAATACTATGCCTAGAATGGAAGTGATTAGAAGAAGTTTCATTGCCCAAACTAAACTCAAGGGTGCAGTTAAAATTGCTGATTTCAATGCCAAGACTGTATACATTGACTTGGACAATGAGTACGGCCACTCCACAGTATGGGGCAAGCAACATATGTACATTCAAGGGAAAATGATGAAGCTGGAAGCATGGACCCCTGCATTTAAGCCCAATGAGGACTCACCTATTGTGCCTATATGGGTGGTTATTCCTGAATTACCTTGGCACTTGTATTATATGGAGATCCTCACTCCCTTGCTATCACCTATTGACAAAGCTCTATATCAGGACCTGGCACCCTTTCAGAAGACAAGAGGAAGTGTGGCTAAGGTTAAGATACAAATTGATGTCACCACGGAAAGGCCTCATCATGTTTGGCTTGGCTATGATGAAGAACAGGATGTGAATGGTGATGGGGAATGGTTAGAAGTTCAATATGACAGTGTTTCAACCTACTGCACTCATTGTAGACATCTTGGTCACTCTGAGTACACTTGTGAGGTCAGATTGAAGGATGAAGAAATAAAAAAGAGGAAAGAGGAAGAAAACAAAAAGAGCTCTTCCAAGGGTCAAACCAAAGAAACTGCAGGTCCTATCAGAGGAACACAGCAACAAGCATCTACCCTTCTTGAATCTGTACCAAAAGTAAACCATCAAGAGGTAGAACACCAAAAGAATTCAGAACACCAAAGCAAGGGCAATGAACCCTCCAAAGATAATTGGCAGACTCAAAAAAGAAAAAACTTCAAAGGCAATTCTTAGAATAACAAAAAGCAGCAACAGGTATATCAACCAAAAGTAATTGTTGAGCAACAAGACCAAGCACCAAATAAAACAGGTATGTCCTCTATCAATCCTCCAGCTCAACTGGAGAGGAGTGAAGATTCTGGTGCTCAGAATCATCCCCTCCCCCCTACTCCCCCAGCTATATCTGTTTCTACTGCTGCTATGGTTTAAGGAGGAAAGGAGAAAAGTCAGGAGACACCTATTCCTCAAGTTTTGCATGAGTGTGCTGAGGCACAATTGACTGACCATAGGAATGACCTATCATCCCTTGCTACCACTACAACTGCAGATGTCAATGCCTCTGATCAACATGTTGAAGTAACGAGCTTTGATGATGATCACACTCTTTTGAATGATAATGACTTAAGAAAACTGGCTAAAGAAAAAGCACATGCAGCTTTAGACTTCAGCATCCAACCACCTAAATCCAAAAATAAGCCTAGTCAGAAGAAAAGGCAAGCTATGAGAAGGCAAAATGCAGGGATCACTATCAATGAACCCTCTGATTGTCCCAATATAAGGCAGAATCATGATCCTGTTCCTGATCCTTCCATATCACAGCCTCTGTTGGATACCTATGCTCAGAATATAGCTACTAACATTGCACCCAACACAGTTCTTGCACCCACCACAGTTCTTGCATTCACCCCTCTTGCATTAACCTTCTTGAGGAGAACCTGCACTCAGCTTCACATGTATTTGATGAATACAGACCCATCCTCTCTGAAGATGAGATGAGTGAACGTATAGAGGAGAACAATGAAATGAATGAAGTATCAAATGATAAGGAACACTATCAGTTACTTGTCTCTGCAGTCAATGGTCCTCCAGATAAAGAAGAAACCAGACCTTCTCAGAGATAAAAAATGAGGCTTCCACCAAGGCTCACTAGGAACAGAGCTGTTTCAAGTAGCTGTGTCCCACCAAACCATAAATTACCCTCTCCTTTTTAATGACCAGTACCCTCACTTGGAATGTAAGAGGCATCAAAACTGCTGGTGCCATTGAAAGACTAAGAATCCTCAGAAAACTCCACAATATCTCCCGTATTATTGTCCTAGAACCTTTCCTGGATGACACTCTTCTCAACCACTTCAAAATCCAACTGTCCATGCACCATGCAACCTCCAAGATCAACAATAAAATTTGGGTTTTTTGGGTCCAGGACTTCACTGGCTCAGTTATTAATTCAGATGAGCAGCAAAGTCACCTTGGAACTAAAACATGTTGAGGCAAGTGAAACCTTTCACATTTCTGTCATTTATGCCAAATGAAAACATATCCTGAGAAGACCTCTATGGGACAGTCTAAGGCTAAAAGCCCCTGCAACTAGTGTGCCTTGGTGTGCTATTGGGGAATTTAATATCATTGCCTCTATTGAAGAAAAGATAGGAGGTCTTCCCTACCAAATCAACAAAAGCATTGATTTTCTTAGCATGATAGAAGACTATGGTTTCACTTACCTAGGTTTCTATGGACCAAGATACACTTGGTCAAATGGAAGAGGCCCTTGTGACATTGTTTGGAAAAGACTAGATAGGGGTATGGTTAATGACAACTGGCTGACATCATTCCCAGCAACAACAATCTCTCACCTGGCTTCAACAGGATCAGATCACTCCCCCTTGCTTATGGAGATGCATGTTAGGCCTGAAGGTGCAAAGAAGTACTTCAAATTCCTGAATTGTTGGACTGAAAATGTATTCTTCATGCCTTTAGTCCACACAGTCTGGGACAAATAAATTCAAGGTAATGCAATGTGGATCTTTCACCAAAAAACAAAAGCTCTGTGTTCTGAGTTGAGCAAATGGTCAAGAAGGGAATATGGGGACATCTTCCAACAAGTAAAGGAATATGAATCTAAAGTTAGTGCAGCTGAACAAGTCTTGGATCACACTAATAATCCAGTGGACAGAGAAATCCACCATAATCTAAGAGCTCAATATGTCAAACGCATGAAAACTATTCTGAAGCAAAAAACACAGTTATAATGGTTTAAAGAAGGAGATGCCAATTCCAAATATTTCTACAGTCTGGTCAGAGGGAGAAGAAGGAAGCTTTTCATTCACAAGATCAAAAATGAAGAGGGGAAGTGGATACAAGGTGATGAACTTATTGGTGAAGCTCCTTGTGAACATTTCAGAATATGTTCACTGATCCTGGTGGAACAATTAGGGAGGACCTGTTATCTTGCATCCGATCCTTGATTACACATGAAGACAATGAGAACATCAACAAAGAACCCACAATGGAGCAAGTTAAAAATGTGGTTTTTTCAATGAACCCAACAAGTGTGGGAGGGCCGGATAGACTAAATGGCAAATTCTACAAGCACTGCTGGGAGATTATCAAGCAGGATCTTTTGAATGTGCTGCTTTCCTTCTTCTGTGGTCAATCTATGCCTAGGTTCATGACCCAAGCATGTCTAGTTTTGCTCCCTAAAGTTGAGTTCCCCAATTCCTTAGTTGAGTATAGGCCCATAAGTTTGAGTAATTTCATCAATAAAATTATCTCAAAGCTTATCTGCATCAGAATTGCCACAATCTTGCCCAGAATCATTTCTCCCAATCAAACAGGCTTTGTTAAAGGGAAAAGTATATTAGAGAACATCATGCTTACTCATGAAATTGTTCAAGGAATCAAGAAACCAAACATTGGTGCAAATCTTGTGATCAAACTTGATATGGCAAAAACATATGATAGAGTGTCTTGGTCCTTCACCTGCATCATGTTGAGAAGACTTGGGTTCAGTGAATTTCTCATAGACATGGTTTGGAGAACCCTTTCAAACAATTGGTATTCGATCATTGTAAATGGAACAAGATATGGTTTCTTTCACTCAACTAGGGGGCTGAAACAAGGAGATCCCCTTGCCCCATCTTTGTTCATCCTTGGTGCTGAATTGCTATCAAGGATGCTGAACAACCTCACTCATGATCAGTTCTTTAATGGCTTATACATGGAGAGAAGAGGTCCACAGATAACTCACCTGAGCTTTGCTGGTGAAATTATCATTTTCGCATCTGGCAGCAGATATTCCCTTCAGAAAGTTATGGAAATTCTGCAAGCTTACGAAAGCACCTCAGGCCAATTGATCAACCAGAACGAAAGCCATTTCATCACTTCTCCATGTGCTTTTCCTTACACCATCCGAAGGGTTCAGCAGATTACTGAGTTCACAAAGAAAGAATCTCCTCTTACATACTTGGGATGTCCTCTGTATACAGGAAGAAAGATGATTGTTCATTTCAACCCTATCATTTCCAAAGTTGTGAGCAAAATTAGAGGTTGGCATGGTAAACTCTTATCATATGGGGGCAGAGCTACTTTGATCAGACATGTGTTACAATCCCTTCCCATTCACCTTCTGTCTGCTGTCTCCCCTCCCACAACTGTTGTAAAACAAATAGAAAAGCTAGCTATTAATTTCTTCTGGGGTATGGAAAAGGATAAAAACAAGTATCATTGGGCTTCCTGGCAAAAACTATCCAATACTCTAGATGAAGGCGGCATTGGCTTCAAATGCATTGAGGATGTTTGCAGATCCCTGGAATTCAAGTAATGGTGGTGGTTCAGAACTAAGCAAACATTGTGGAGTGATTTTCTAAAAGCAATGTATTGTCAAAGATCTTACCCTATCTCTAAAAAGTGGAACTCAGGCCAATCTCAAATATGGAAAAGAATGATGTCAAACAACAAAGAAGTTGATCCCCAGATCAAATGGATCCTCCATTTTGGAACCTACAGTTTCTGGTGGGACAATTGGCTTGGTAATGGAAATCTAGCAAGTTTCAGACAATAGGGAGGAAGGCCTGGTAACACTACAGTCTCTGCCTTTTGTAACTCAGACTCTTGGGGACATTCAGAAGCTTAATGGTGTAGCTCCCCCTCACATGATCTCTGATATTCTCCAAACTCCCATCCATTTCAATCCTCTCATTCTTGATAGGCCAGTTTAGACACCTACAGCTAATGGAAACTTTTCATGTGCCTCTACCTGGAATATCATCAGGCAGAAAAAAGCCATTCTCCTCTCCAACAAGCTCACATGGCATAAAAGGATCCCCTTTAAATGGTCCTTTTGTTTGTGGAGAGCCCTTAGAAATAAATTACCTACAGATGACAGGGTGGCAAGGTTCAGCTCCCCCACTGTCAACAAATGTGTATGCGGCATAAAACCAGGAGCAAAAACTGTGGATCACATCTTCAGCACAAGTCACTTTGCTAAAACAGTTTGGAAAACATATACCTCTCTAATGGGCATTCAAATGAACCCCATTCCCCTCAAAATGCTGTTCATTAAATGGGGGCTGTTGAGAAGAACTAACTCAGTCCAAAAGCTTATCCTTGACACCTTACCCAAAATTATATACTGGAACCTTTGGAAGAACAGATGTAGCTCCAAGTATGGAGGCAAAACCTCCTCATTGATTAGAACCTGCTTCTCAATTGATTCAGACATCAACTTTCTGTTGAGAGCAACCCATGGGAATATCAACTGGCCAATGAAATGGACAGAAGCTTTCTACATAATTGAGAGCCTTAATCAAAATATCAGGGTTCAGGAAGTTGTCTGGGAAAAGCCTATTGTAGGAGTTGTTAAAATTAACAGTGATGGTAGTGCTCTAGGAAACCCAGGAAAAATTGGTGCGGGGGTAATTATCAGGGATCACCATGGTATCTTTCTTCATGCAATTTCTTCCCCCCGGGAGAAGGTACCAACAACCAAACTGAAACCCAAGCTGCTTTCATTGGTATCACTTGGTGCATGGACAATGGTTATACCAGGATACACTTGGAAGCAGACTCCAACCTTCTGATTCAATGGATCACTAAGGTCTCAACTCCACCATGGAACATCTGTATGCATATCCAGAAGCTTTGAGATCTGTACAACATGTGTGATTCCATTTCCTACTCCCATGTTTATAGAGAAGCCAATTACCTTACAGACTCTCTATCCAAACTGAGCCATTCCCTATCCTCCACAACTCACTATCATAACCTGCAGGACCTCCCACCCCAAATTAGAGGCCAAATCATTCTTGACTTCAATGGTAGCCCTGCCTTCAGATACAAGCAAACCAGTACTGTCCATCTCCCTCCTCTTATGTCCCATCTGTACTCCAATGGTTATGGCTAAATTCAAAGGCATATTTTGGGACCAAATAATTCCCCTAATCCAAATGATCTCCAACCTCTTCCCTAGCCAGATTCACCCTCCCAATGGTCCACCTAATGCTATGCCTAAGTTCCAATTATGTGCTCTTTCTACTGGACTTTCCACAAGAAAATAGGGAAGGCCAAAGAGAGTTCATGCACCAAATAGCCTCCCCACACACTCCCCAGCAAAAAATAATTTTTCTAACCATGTTTGAATTATTGCAGGTTCACCATCTTCATAAGCTGCTCAACTCCTTTGTCTGGTTTCAGGATGTGATATCAGTCCTTGGGTTTCTACTCTTGAAAACTAAGCAAAGAGCTGTTGTAGCCAATGGGGAGGAAGAAAACAGTCACAAAACATGGGCAGAAATGCCAACTTTTCAACTGACCCTGTGTTATTTTGCTGCAGGTACACCATCCTGTGATGATTTTCTGATGTAATGCAGGGCCAAGGTCCTATGTACCTTTGTCCTAGTCCTCAAAACACCACATCAACACAGAAACTCACCCCCCTACATCTGCATCTTCCTCTGCCCACCATTTATACTCTCTTTTACTTCCTGTTGCAGCAGAAAATGCACAATCTGCAGAATGATAATGCATAAATTGCTGCAACTGCAGAACAGTTCTTTCCAACCCACAAACATTCACCAAACTCCCAGACCCCTACAATGTACAATCTACAGGTTTCCATACCTATGCAGTGATGTTTTCTCACCCTTTGCAATCTTTACCTTCCACAAAAATATTAGACCAACTGAGTGCAGTCTCCATAAGAACCTGCACTCAGTTTTTTCCTCACAAACAAGGGGTCATAATTCCCCCCGTCCCCAGACTCAGGTCCAGCATCCACAAGAACATGGACTGTGAGCTCCTTTTTGCTAACAGCTTTGCTAATTTTGCAGGTACTGCGAGCAGACTTGACCAACTGATGCATTCCCAGTCAGTGGTATTAGCATCCCAAATGCTCATTATGCTGGGAATGTATCAGTTGAATCAAGTCTATCCAACCATCTCCACATATAATCTTTGGATAACCTTTTCATGGACACAATACAAAGCATCCACAATCTCCAGGAAGCCTTCAAATTGCAATGCAACCTCTCAGCAGCATCACACACAACAGCAGCAATAGTAGGACAGTCATTCAGCATCTCCTATTTCAATAGCCCATCCTAGTCCTCTCACAGCAAACTTCAAGTCAAAATGGACAAAGGAAGAAAGAATTGAACCACCCCTTTGCTCACACTCATCTGTCACATCCATCAGGCAGAAGCAACTATGTGCATATTCCTTTTTGCTTGTTATCTTCCTACTTGCTTTCCTTGTATTCAATGCCAAAGCAATATGGAAGATAACCATCACCTTGGGCCTTTTTTTGTTCATCAGCCCTTCTAGGACTCTTCTACATACCTTATAGATGTAGAACTTGTTGTAGTATATGGAAGACCATCTTCCAACTCATTTACAAAGTAGTTTTAGGATCTTTTGTGCAGTATTGTATAGTTGACCTAGGCTTACTTCACTTGCATTTTGTACATCCAATTACCTATCACTTTTGGATATATAGTTGGTACATCATCATAGGTCTAACTCACCATAGCTTTTAGGTGATACTTGGTTACCACATGTGGTTACCAAATGCATCTTCATCTTATATGTAGAGGTAAGATTCAGGTCCCCCTCTACTATGTTGTACTTCGTGTTATATGTATGAAAATCAACCCTAGGCACAATGCCTAGTGGACTCAGTTAAAAAAAAAACTACACACTTTTTCTTTGCGAGAATCCTATTACCCCCTAAACTTATTTTAAATGTAATTATTTGCACCCTTAACGCTGACAACCAAACTCTTGGCAAGTGGTGAGCTACACGCGCCACCACATGTATTTTTAGTACTTTTTTTATTCTTTCTTCTTTTTCTTATCCTTTTTTCTTATTACTTATTATTATCATTTTTTTTATTATTTTATTCTCTTTCTTTTTGTTTTGGTCCCCGGCGGCGTAAAATGGTGGTCGTCGGAATTGCAGAAACACCACTATTTTGGCGAATTGTTTTTTTCGGCGACAGATTTTTATCCCGATCTAAGTGTGTGTGTGTGTGTGTATATATATATAAGCCGAGAAAACTTTTTTCAGTTAAAAGTTTAATACATTATTTTTTTCTAGCGTGGGATGGTTTTTAGATGATGAATTTTTTCCCCCAAATCTGAGTGTATTTTGCTTTGCTTATGAATAGATCCTTTTGAGAGTTTAATTTGTGTGTGAAAAGAAAAATAGAAGAATAACAGTTAGACAAAGTCACGGTTATTGAATATTCGCCGAAGTTAGAGAAGAAATGAAAAAAAAAAGTAAAAGTAAAAAACAAAGAAAAAGTAAAAGGAAGAGGGAAAAAGGTAAGAAAAATAGTAAAAAAGAATAAAAAAATAATCTGAAAATTATTTTTTTCTTCTTCTCACTCTCCTTTTTAGGAGAGTGAAATACACACACTCTGCCACGTCAGCGTTAAGGGTGCAAATAATTCTATTTAAAATAAGTTTAGGGGTAATAGGATTATCGTAAAGAAAATGTATGTAGTTAGAAATTCAAGTATAGGTCAGGGGGTACTTGTGCATTTTTCCTTAAAGACATGCTAATATCGTCAGACCCAATTCATTGCACCCAATATAAGCCAATCTAACATAGAACTGGCAGAAACTCCCTCAGAAGAAGTTGGAGGTGACACATACGAATAGTACGTCTGAAATATGGAGTCAAATGGGCCCAGCTTTTGTAGTACGTGTCTTCAAAGTTACATGTGAAAAGATAGAATTTTTGGGGCCCACAATTCAAATATATAGCTTGGAGAAGTATACATATAATGCAGTCAAGTGCAACAAAGTAAAAGCAGAAAAATGATGAAATTACAAAATTATCCTTATGCAAAAACTTCACTTACTCCCTGCCATTAATCAGTTTACTACAAATGTACAAGAGTGGAATAACACTACTTTTGGGAATATATTCAAATGTAAAAAGAAGATTATGGCTAGACTTAGTGGTATTCAGTCCTTACTCCATTATCCGACAAGTCTTTTTTACATAATTTAGAAGACATTCTTCAGGAAGACCTTCACCATATTTTGAAATTAGAAGAAGACTTTTGAAAACTAAAGTCACAAATTGACTGGATAAATACAGGGGATGCGAATACAAAATTCTTTAATCTAAGTACTATAAATCGTAGTAGATTTAACTGTATTACAAACCTTCAAGATCAAGGAGGTAATCGTAGTAGATTTGCCCTAAGTGAATTATTTTCGAAAATTCAAACAAAATAATTTTTTTTTTATTTTATAATTTTGTGAATTTTGTGTTATTTTCTGTCAACTGTTTGCATTTTAATTCATATGAAAACATAAAAAATACGCTTGACATTTGCATTCAGGATCAAATTTCATATTTTAGGATTATCTAGTGGATAAGAATAAAATATAAAAAAATAACAAAAATAGTCCACTTTTTGCATTTTTAATTATTAATTGTTGATTTTTTGACGAAATAGATTTTAAACAATTTTAAAAATTAATTTACTTAATTTTGGAAATAAATTAGGTTTCATTTTAATTTTTTTTTTTGTGTTTTTATAAAATCAGGAAAAATACAAAATGAAATACAAAAATAAATAAAAGAAATAAAAAGGAGAAAACAAAAGAAAATAAATTAAAAAAAAAGAAAAGAAAAGATGTCTTAATAAGAAGACCAAAATTGGGCCATCTTTACTCATTTTTGCCTAGCCCAAACAAATTAAAACCCACCCCGTCCAGCCCAAATACCCCAAAACCCGGCCTGCCCTTCTACTATTAAAACGACGCCGTTTGGGCGTCGATCAATCCAAGCCGTTCATCCGTCCCAATACAATGGTCCTAGATCAATCTCGAATTAATATAAACTGCCTGAATCTCTCCATTTAACCCTAGACCAGATGCCCTTCCTCGTACCCCTGTAACGCCACCATCCCCACCACGTCTCCGCCGCCCTTCGCCCTAACGCCGACGACCGAAAATCATTGCCGCCGGCGGCCAACCTCCAAATACACCCAAAACTTCACCACTGGTCCGTCTCCTTCCCCTCTTATCTATGCCACCATCCGCTTCCCTCAATTCTCACCGGAAAACCTCAAATATCTAAACCGTAAGGCGCCGCCCTTGATCTCCTCCGCCGTGGCCGGCAGTGCCTCATCCAATCTTGACAAAAATAACACCCCTTGACCTCCTTCATCCCCCATTCCCCAATCTCTACTCATCTTCCTTCGAATCACCCCCAGGCCTTTCGAATTTTAAGTCGAAGCTTTGACCAAAACCCTAAACTCCTCAAAACCTCACCAAATTGATACTAGATGACTCCCTCACCTTCCTCGTAACAAATCCACCATCAATGGCGGTCGAGTCTCCCCAGAGCTCCCAAATATTTGATCTGAGGTCAAAGTGTCAGTTGGTTCAAGCCGTCAAATCTCAAGGTCAAACATTAGGTGTTGATTAAATCAGTAAGAATTCCTGTCTTCTGGTTTTTTATTTTTTTATTAGGGTTCACAGTTCACCTTTGTTTTTCATGCTATTTGTTTTAGAAATTTGCTCAGTCTATTTTCATTTTCCTTTTATGTTTGGTGATTTTGTGTTTCTTCGCATGAACATGTTGCTTCATGATTAGTTAAATAGTTGTTTTCAGTTTTGTTAGGTTTTCTTCTAACTTTTTTTAATACCAGTAATGTGTTCTGTTATGTTCTAGGTCTGTATTTCTGGTTAAGCTTAAAGGTTGATTAGTTTCTACTTGCTTGGATTTGCTGATTAGTTTTGGTTAGTCTAAGTTTTGATTAGCATTCTAGTTTCATACTGATTTTATGATGATCAATTGATTAGTAGTTTTGATTGTTGATCGGTAACTTGAAATTCAATAGTTAGTTTGGATTAGGATTTGAATTTGATCTTGGTTCTAACTGATTAAAATTGCTGAATAATTATTTAATCATGGTTAGTCAACAGGGTTAGGTGTTAGTTCAGATAAGGTTAGTAATTTCAAGGTGTTCAGGGGTATTTTGGGCATTTGATAATATGATAGAATGCTGTAGATTATAATTGAATTCCTTAGAATCTTCTAGAATAGGTCTCAAGTTAGATTTAAGCAAATTTAGGATAGTAACTTGGGTAACAAGTTAAAAAATAAAGGATTGAATCTGAAAATAAATAGGGACTAAGAGAGTAAACAGAAAATTTGAGGGCCGCCCCTCATTTTGCCTATAAAAAGGCATGAATTGTGCCTTGAATCATAAGTTTGAGAGCCATCAAATTCCCCAAAAAAGTTTCTGCAAGTTTTGGGAGCACTCAAAAGTTCCCCCAAAAAAATCAATATTCTCTCAGCTCTTCAGATCTGAGACAAAAATTAAAAAATTTAAAAAGCAAAAAACAATAGAAATTACAAAAATCCAAAAAAAAAATGTTATGTTCAAGTTTCTTAGTCTGAGTTCAAGTTTAGAGGTTAATTTGCATTTCCTAGTTCAGTTCTAGTAATCGGAAGTTTCAGAGGTGTTTCTGTCTGATTTTCGGGTAATTTTTGGAGTTCAATCGAGTCAGTTTGGTAATTATTTGGTTGCTGCATTTCTATGGTGTGTTACTGGTTTGGGTGAAGCTATTTTTGGATCAAAATCACTCCTATTCGCTGGTTATTGCTGTTGAGGCTTGCTGATTGTTCCTGTTAGTTTGATTGCTGATGACCCTTTCTTCTTCTTCTTATATTTCAAAATCAGGTACACACTTTGAACCAGACCTAATGTATCATCTCCTGCTGCAAGATATGAAATGAAACTGAAGCAAATTTCTGTTGTGGAATTGCAATTTCAATAATTCTGTTATATGTTTAGATAGTTTGTTGGTGATGTAGTTGTTTGTTCGCTGTAATCAAGCCGTTTTGAACTATCACGGACTTTGGATTGTTAAAATTTCAAATGGTATTAGCTGAAGTTAATTCAGTTCATTTATTTAGCTTACACGTTTAAAACTAGTGAATAACCTAAGTTGGAAATTGATTTGGGGAGTTTGTAATGTGTATTGGTGTTAGTGACTGGATGCTCGAACTGTTAGGAGTAATCACATGAATGTCGATTATAGTGTTAATAAAGGCAGATTTAATATCATGATTGTATACAATTAGATCCAAATGCGTTATTAGAGCGCCATCAAATCTAAAGCAGATTGATAGTCGAAATTAGTATATCAGCAGGCATAAATTGTAGTTTCAGGTGCACTGTTGGATCCCTTTCTTCTTCACTAATTTTTTTATACATGGAAGTCCCTAGGACATAATGCATCAATTCAAGGCTGAATCAGTGGGAGATTTGGGCTCATTTGGAAGTCCAAAAAGTGATTGCCTCAGTGGGAGTTGGACTTGGGCCTGAATCTGCATACGGCCCAATGTCGAATAGATTTCTCCTCTCATTTAGACCTGAGTTCAGGCCTATTGCTAGCCATTTATTATCAAGGCTGAAACTTCTGCTAAGTTTGAAGCTTAAAAAAATGCTGGGAAATGTTATTAATGCTTTGCTTTTAAATTGGGTAACGTTAACTAATTAGGATTTTTTTCTTTTATTTTTAGAGACAAATAAAAAATAAAAAATTGTAGTCACTTTTAGGTTTACCTTTTAAATAATAAATGAGACAAGCCTCGCCAAATCAAACGCATAAATTGCGGGGCCCTCTTTAAATGACTATATTAAAATACTTAGAATCCGGGATAAGTCGTTTAGCGAATTTCACGACTTTCCCCGAAGATAATATCGTGTTAGTCACTTTACGCACGTTTTTAATAATTTTACCTTCCTAAATTCGGGTGCGCATTTATGTGATCCAAATCCAAATCTCAACGAAGTTGAAACGTGTCAACAACCACATGTGCATTTATGTGATGTGGTTCGAAACACATTTTTACGACGTTGCAATTCTCGTTAAAAAATAACATTAAAAGCAGTTTAAAGTTAAAAAGCACATAAGCTAAAACATGTTTTTAAATCAGATAAATCCAAATATAACATTGAGCGACTGTGCTTGAACCACGGAACCTAGGAATTCCTAACGCCTTCTCCCGGGTTAACAGAATTCTTACTTGGATTTCTGGTTCGCGGACTATTAACAGAGTCATATTTTCCTCGGTTCGGGATTCGACCGGTGACTTGGGACACCATTAATCTTCCAAGTGGCGACTCTGAATCTTAATAATAAATCTCGTTCTGATTGTCCTTTAATTGGAAAACTCCTTTACACCCTTGCGGGTGTGTGACAGCTCTAGCGACTCTGCTGGGAACAAGAACCTAGAATTTTGGTTCAGTATTCAAGAATTCGAGCTTACAATAATTGTTATATTTGACTTTAACTGATTTTCTTACATGTTTCATGCTAATGTGCTAAATGCTTTACCGCTTTGATATTATCTGAACTGTATATAAACTGTGACGAAACCCTTCTCTTCTCACCTCCGGGGATGTGCTTACTGGTTGAGACTCCCTATTCTATTAGTGTCATACCTAGAAATAAGAAAGAGGTCGGACAAGTTACTAAGCCGGATGGCCTTTTGGTTCTCGGTACGTAGTCCCCTTCTCGACTCGAGTTGTCCGCTCGGGTACACAGTCTAGAACACATACCCAGGTTTTGAACCTAGAATAACTTGACTTCATGCTGGATCCCTAGTAGGAATGCTTATTTTCATCACGTGCATATGACTTAGGGGACTCAACACAGGGGTTGGGTTCATCTAGGACAGGTAACCTGAAATGAAAAGACCATCTTGATGCATCTTACGTGTTTCGTGTGCATTTCTTTGTCTCGGACTCGCATGCTGACCGGCTTTGAAAAGTTGAAAACAAAAGAGAAAAAGAGAAACTAGCATTGTAGAGAGTTAATTAACTATATTAGAAAAGCCAATGTCCAAGTAGTACCGAAACTCTGCCGAATTTTGAGAAAAATAAAAAAGAAAAAGAAAAGAAAAGTATCTTTAATAGTTTGTTTGCCAATGGAAAAGGAAAAAAAAGAGTTTTATGTTCAAATTAGTTTGTTTTATTTGCCACTGAAAAAGAAAATATAAAAAGAGTCTTATTTTCAGAAATAGTGTATTTGCTAACGAAAAAGAGTCTTGTTTTCGAAAATAATTGGTTTATTTGCCCGAACTACGCTGGTTTGATTCTCACAGGATGTGAGATACATAAGCAACCCTCATCGTGTCCAACCATCCCTTTGCCAAAATAGCTAAAAATATCAAAATGTTAATTTTTATCCAATAAGTCGGGTGACGCCATTTTTGTCTAGAAATAAGCCGAATGTCTCCAAAAGGGCGCCGGAAGGCTGTTTTGCAAGAACAACCACCTTGAGTCATTTGTAAAACGGTTTGCGGGCACAACCACAAAATCTCCCTTTCGGACGTGCTGAAAGTCCATATTTGCAAAACCGAGTCTTTGTTTTCTCAAAATAAATATTTTTGAAAACCAGCCACTTTTCTTTTTTAAGTCAAATAATTCATTACATGGACAGCTTTCTTTAAATAGCCTACAGTTGACATTGAAACCTTCTCAGTCTTGAGCAGGCCCGCGGCGATGCCGAGTGATGCCCCGCGGTCCCCAGGATTTGAAGCTTTGATGTATTCCTGGTCATCGAGTCTGTATTTTATTTTTAAGTCTGTTTTATAATTTTCCCCTTTAAGAAAAATAAATAGTCTAGTACCTCTTGTAATCGGCGTTTATTAATGAAAAATCCCAACAATTATCTCTTTATTTTCGCATTTAATTTGCAAGAACTACGCTTGGTCTGATTCATGCGGGGTCATGATACGTAGGCAATCTCTATAGGATTCGATCATAACCAATAAAAAAAGGGGAAAGAAAAGAGAGGAAAAACAACAAAAAGGAAAAGAAAAAGAGCGGAAAAACAAGAAAGAAAAGAAAAAAAAATTGAGAAAGGGAGAGAGTAGGAACAAGAAAAGACAAAGGCAAGAGTGAAAAGAAGAAAAAAGAACGAGAAAATAAAAACAAAAAAGAGAAAGTTTGCAATTGGAAATAAGGAAAACGCCGGGATGACGCATGCGACCGATCAAAAGCATAATGGGAACTGTTAACCGCCTAGGTACATTCATTCCCCAAATGTACTGGTACCAATATGTTAAATGCCCTAACACTAACGTGATGGTTTCATTTTGTCATATCATTCTAGAAAGGTGGTTAGTTTGTGGTTTTAAAGTGGTAACTCTTCTTTACAATACAAGGACAAAAGGCAATGGCAAATAACAGTAGACTGAGTCGGTTGATACCGGTGCCCGACAGTAGTTGGTTGAACAGGATAATTGGCTGGTTGAAGAGGTGCGGATGTAAAGACAACACATGGCAGACATGTATCAGGCCTGGATGACTGGGAAGGCACCACCCCCGCCACCACCGATTTGTTCGGATGATGCCCTTACCCAAACTCCCAACACAATGCCGGATGATCCTCCATATTCCCCAGATACACCTGTTTATCACAATATTCCCAACTACCCTAGTAACTCCATCGCTTATCCTCTAGTTACATCTCCCTAAAATTACTCTCATGTCATATCCACTACCCCAACAATGAATACCCACTCAAAGCTCACAACGCCCAATATTACCCCCAGAGGTTGCCCGCAAGGTCCTCGATTCATACAAGAAGAGCTCCCGGGATGAGCAACTTCATGCTAGAAATGAAAGGGTTACGGGAAGAGAGAAAATTTTTGACTTAAGGAATTGCAGGCCTGCAGGCTTCGCATTTGCCAACCTCCCTTTGCAGTTCTGAGTTAGCATTTCCCAACCTCCCTTCGCAATTCCCATAACTGCAACCTGTAACTTTTTATACTTAGCCGAAAAACAACCCCTTTTCACATCTTTTCAAAACAAAAAATCCCTAGGGCGATTTTCCAAGAATAACTCTTCTTCCAAATCTATTGTAAGTTAATTGTTACTAGTTTTCTTCAATCATTAACATCTTTTAACATGATTTCAACTCAAAATCAATGATTTTCATGGGGAAATGGGGTGTTTTGTATTTAAAAAAAAAAGAGGATTTGGACCTCGATTTGAGGTCTAATTTAAGAAAATTATATAGATGAGTTCATAGCTGAATGGGTAGTCGAGTTTTGGTTTGAACCTCTTGTTTTGACCATGTGTGCCCGTGGGCGATTTTTGACTTTTTGGGAAAAACTTTGGAAAACTCATTTTCATGCAATTGAATTACTTCGTTTAGCACTTATTGATGTAATTAAGTAACTTGTGGCTAGATTCGAACGAATTGGGTGTGGAATCAAGGGGTAAAGCTATATACGTGCATTGTGTTCGTGGCATCGAGGTAAGTGTTTGGTCTAACCTTAGCTTGAGGGATTAGGAGTTGTATCCTATTTGCTATTTGTTTCTTGTTGAGTACGACATATAGGCATCGTGACGAGTATCTATACGTCAGTGTCGAGCATGACCTTGAGTCATATATTGTGATTTCCATGACTTCGTTGTATTATTTATGCCCTGAAGAAGGTTTCTATTATTGTGTAAAGTTTGTGGAAAGAATTGTGACCTATGAACATTGAGGAGAGTTGGCTCAAGTTGTATAATGAATTATGAATGTATAATTGATAATTGAACCTCTATAGCATTGGCTCGAGTTGTGAAGTGAATTGGGAAATAAAAGTCAGAAAGAGGAGAGATCATTATGTTGCCCCCTTTCCGGGCTATTGTTTAATTGTGGTTCCCTTGCATTGTGTTCTTAATTGATATTACGGATGCTTAGGTTGATGATTCTTTGTGTTGGGTAAGGATTATGGTTATTCTTGGGGAACAAGTTTGGTTATAGCTGAGGTAGTTAGATGTTGGAACAAGTTTTGTTATATCTGAGCTAGTTAGATGTTGGATCAAGTTTGTTTATAGCTGAGGTAGTTAGATGTTGGAACAAGTTTGGTTATAGCTGTTTCTCCCTCGCCGGGACATAATCACTTATGCTATCTAATCCTTTGCCGGGATAGTGTAGAACTTATTGATCCCTTGTCGGGACTCTCGTTATCATTGTGAATATTTTATGTGGATCGGGTTGCACGCCGCAAAAATATTATATATGGATCGGGTTGCATGCCACAATAGTGTTATTATATATATTGGGATCCGATTGCGCGCTGCAACAAATATTGATACAAGTGTGTTTAGTTTGGATATTAGATTATTTTGTTTTTCCATGAATTCTAAGATTCACTTAGACTATTACTTTGGATTTATTGTTAATACTGGTATATCCTCGCAGTATGTTTTGCCCCCCCACACTTAGTTGCTTATTCGTGCTTTACTTTCCGTTGTATATTATATAACTGCTTAGGTTTATTTGGTAGTGTGATCCTAGCCTCGTCACTAATTCCCCGAGGTTAGGCTAGGCACTTACCAGCACAAGCGGTCGGTTGTGCTGATACTACACTCTACACTCTTTTGGGCAGATGCCAGTGTTGTAGACTATAAGGCCCCGTGAAATCCCTACTCAAAAACCCGGATCCCGTTGTTCCAAGTTAAGATCATGTGTTAGAAATTAGTAAATATGCTTCGTGGCGCAGACCTTTTTGGATTGAATTGCGACCGCAGAACATGAATGCGGACCGCATTCTTACCGCAGACTGAGTCAGAATGTTTAGTTTTTGGGGAGCATTTTGTTGTCCATTATGCGGACCGCATGTTAACTCTGCGATCGCAAATGCGACCACATATTTGACTCGGGGCTCCAATTTTCTAATTTTTAACCCGAATTCCATATCGATATATCCGATGTTAGAGCTCATTTTGAGCATTCTTCTAAGAATTTCTAGATAGAGGAGGAGGGTACTTAGAGAGGGAAAGTCTCCCATCAAATTACTTCATATGATTGGGCTAAAGGAAATGTGCTCACTATCTGTGAGTGCAACTTGAATTATCTTTGATATATATGTATCTATGATCATAACTTGTAAAACGAATGTTGGAAAGGGAAAACGATGTGATGATGGTGGTCATGAGTTCCCAGGAATTGTTATGATACATGTGGAATAAAGATTTGTGGGTGCTGACAAATGAGAATAGAGTAATGCCTCCAATAAGGTGACCTAGCAGGTCGGGTCGTGACCGGACACCATGCTGCACACATGGTGGTAATGTGCTGATATTGAATTCTGGATAAAGGAAATAAAATATTGATTGAGAGTAATGCCTCCAATGAGGTGACCTAGCCGGTCGGGTCGTGACCGGACTCCGCTCGAGATGGCTGTGGTAATGAGAACAGTGGTGAACATGTGACAGGAATTCCCTATTCTATGTTGTGGAAATTGTATGAAAGATTATATGAATTGCTTCTTTGATTTGCCCATATTATTTGCTTGCATCTGTTTGATAGTTCTTTCTATGGTGTTTAGTTATACATACCAGTATAATTCAAATGTACTGAAGTCCCTTTTGCTGGGGGCGCTACATTCGTGTTATGATTGTAGGTGGATCTATAGCAGGCACTCCAATCCACCGACAGTAGCACCTCCTCTGCTTTCCGTCAGCTGTAATGGTAATCTCCTTTCCCCTAGGAGCCCTGCGTGGCTTATGCCGCTGTTTTTCCCAAAGTCTTATTTTTTTCTCTATATTTGTATAAGGTATAGCCGGAGCCTTGTTGCTAGCATTTCTGTATTATTCTTCGGTTATATTTAGAGGCTCCGTAGACAGGTTGTGGGTAGCGTCGGGTATTGGAAATTAAAATAGAAATATTGATGTTTGGCAATGTTGTATATAAGTTTATAACTTTTAATGCCATTAAAGTGGCGAAATGATGTTGCTAATGAAACTGAAATGGAAATCATTAAATATATGTTGATAGAATTTGATTAACGAAGTCCATCCCTTATTTAAATATAAGTTGGGTTGGGTAGTATGCATGAAACCTGCCAGGCTTGCTCATGCGAGTTTACTCGGTTGAGCGCCGGTCGCGCTCCTCAGATTTTGGGGCGTGACATAAACTTTGGACCGCAGTGAGATTGTTGATTCTTGTTCATCAGGCGACCCGAGGTAGTCCTGCAGGCATCTGTAGGCCTTGGTATCTCCTTCCATCTACAATTCTTGTTTCTTTCATGCATTTTCGGGGGCAATGTTGCCATATATTCTGTGAATTCACATGTCTATGTCTAAGAAAGTAAGTAGAGATCAATTGTGTATCATTCTGGTGGAAATTATCAAAGGTGAAGATAGTGATAGTTAGCTTATACGAGATATCTAATTGTTATCCTCGCTAACTAAGTTTAGGGGTTGGAATTGTTCATGTGAATGTATTCTGGCGACATCTGTTGATATAAGAAGCCATTGAAGGCCGAGAGTATTGTGAAGATAAAATATTTTCTCTTGATTGCATAGCAGTTGGTTTTGATTTGAAAGGTACCTTCTAGGTGTTATGATTTAAAAATGCGCGGTCCAGGCCCAGGTATCATCGTGACAAAGTAGTATTTGCAATGCCGAGGTCCTTTTCCTCGATGTATAATTATTGTGGTGCTTTATCAAGTTGAGGAAGCCATAGTGTTGTTGCGGCGTGCAAACTGATCCACGATTATCACTGTTGCGGCGTGCAACCCGATCCATAAATAAATAACAAANGGGGGGGGGGGGGGGGGGGGGTAACTACTAGTGATAGAAATCCCAAGAAGGGAATATAACAACACAACTATATCCCAACAAGGGAAAAAAAATCAACAAAACCAATAACACGTCCCGGCGACGGAGTAACCATAAAGTCTTTCTCTTTCTTACACTTCTCACTTATAATTCACTTTAACATTCGAGCCATCGCTCCAGAGTGTGATCATTTCATATCATATACCTTCTCAATCCGTAACACAACTCGAGCCATTGCTCCACAGAGTTTAGTAATCATAATCTCTGTCTCATTCTCTTTACAGTATATAGAAATCATCAAATAAGCATGGAAGAATCGCAAAAATTTAGGATAATCTCAATATAAGGACACACGGTCATGCTAGACACCAGTTTATAGATACTCGTCACTATGCCTATACACCGTACTCGACAAATAGCATTTAACAAATAAGACTCTACTCCTATTCCCTCAAGCCAAAGTTAGACCAGACACTTACCTCAACTTCCACGGCTAAATCAATCTACAACTACCGTTTTCCCTTTTTAATTCGGCTCCAACTCAATTAAATCTATGAAATAATGACTTTATAGCATCAATAATAGCTAAAAAATCAAACCAAATGCCTAAATATAGATTCCCAACCTTTCTTCCGAAAATTCCAAAATCGTCCCCGGGCCCGCTTGGTCAAAACACGAGGTTCAAAACAATTCCATATCACCCATACCCCACGAGCCCGAATATACAATTTTTTTTTAAATTCGACCCCAAAACGAGGTCTAAATTGAAGAAAATCAAAAATCCCTAACTCTACCCATTACCCCTAATTTCAACCCTAGATTACATGATTTAGGCTTAGGAATTCAATAATTAATGAAGGAAAATGAAGAAAATAAGTGGGAATTTACTAACCCAAGTGGTCTTGAAGAATGAGGGCTTCAATGGACTCCTAAGTTCTTGGGGAATAAGTGAGCGCATGTATTTTTCTGATAGAACTCGTAGCTACTGTTTCAGTTTTAAAAATTTAACTGGGAAAAAAATGGCCTTTGCAATCGTGAAGGAAGTCTTGTGATCGCATAGAGGAAGGGGAAAAAGGGGAAATGTTCACTGTGATCGCGAAGTAATCATTGCGATCGCATAGAAGTAGCAGATGGGATATTGCGATCACTAACTGGCCATACGTTCACATAGAGAAAAAATAAAGGGCTTCTCACACTAGCACTATGCGATCGCGGAAGGGTAATTGCGATCGCATACAAAAAACTGACCGTCCTGAAGATTAACACTATGCGATCGCAGACCTACCCATGCGATTGCATAGAACAAATGACTGGACACCAGCAGACAGCAGTTTCTGCAATTTCTTAAGTTCAAAAACCACTCTGACACTCCTCCGAAACACTCCCGAGCCCTCGGGGCTCCTAACCAAACACACACACTAACTCAACGACCTTATAAGAACCTAACCGTGTGATCAAATCGCCAAAATAACATCAAAAGAAAAGAATCAAGCCTTAAAATCATTACTTTTTTAATCAAACTTCATAAACTTCCATTTTTAGAGATTTAAGTCTGAAACACGTCAAATGACGTCTGATTTCAACAAAATTTCACAGAAACGTCTTAAAACATATATAAGACCTGTACCAGACGTTAGAATAAAAATATGGGTCCGATACCAACACGTTTCAATCCATTTTCATTTCCATTTTCCTTATATAATTCCAGAAAACAATTTCATACAAAAATTCATTTCTCGGGCTTGAGACATCGGAATTCGATTCTGGGCATACGCTCGAGTCTTATATTTTTTTACAGACCCTCCGAGACTGTGAAATTACGGTTCTGGGTCCGTTCACCCAAAATGTTGACCAAAGTAAACTTTAATCAAATTAATATCAAAATTAATCAATTTTTACATAGAATTCATATTTAAGCTTTCCGGCTACGCGCTCGGACTGCGCACACAAATCGAGGCAAGTAAAAATGAGGTTTTCAATGCCTTGGAAGAACAAAATGAAAGAGCAAACATGTGATGACCCCTTTGGGTCGTCATATTGGTGTAGGACCCCTTACCTGACAGCAATTCTCTATTTTCTTTCTGGAGAAGTATGTGCCACAGTCTTGCCGAGAGGCGCTGTGCAGGTAGTTTGAGCAGTTATATTAGGGAGAGACGATTGTGACACAGTATAAGATGCGGTTCTCCGAGTTAGCCCATCATGCTGTTTGGTTGGTTCCCACAGATCGAGTCAGGATTAGGAGGTTTGTTAACGGCTTTACATATCAGCTTTAGATTGTCATAAATAGGGAGAGGGTGTCATGTTCTACTTTTGAGGAGGTTGTAGACATTGACCATGAGATTGATCGGTTCACCTCCAAGAGAGAGATGAGAGGGAGTCCAAGAGGCCTCGGGGATTTGGTATCTCTAGTAGTGGTCCTTCGAGGGGTCAGTTCCAGCATGGCAGAGGTCATCCATTCTGGCAGGCTCAGTCAGCTCGCCCAGGATATTATAGGGAATCTTCGGGTCATGATCTTCACTGTTCTCATCAGGGCCACCCATCACTGAGTGCCCTTTTAGCCTAGAGTTCGTCTTGTGCTCCATCAGTTCAGGGTTCTTCCATGACAGGTTCTTCTACTGGTCATTCTGGTGCTAGGGGTTCCTTTCAGTCCCCATATCCAGCACCAAGGAGTTTTTATGAGTGTAGAGAGTTTGGGAATATGCGAAAGCAGTGCCTTTGTCTTCATGATGGTCCGTCTCTATAGAGGGGTCAGCTATCGACATCAGATCCAATTACTTCACCACCCACCCAACCAGCTAGGGGTGTAGGTCAGTTAGCTAGGGTCACCCTAGAGGGGAAGGTCGATCAGGTGGTGGTCAGGCTTGTTGATACACCTTTCCAGGTAGACCAGATGCTGCTTCTTAAGATGTAGTGATTTTAAGTATTCTTTCAGTCTGCCACAGAGATGCCTCTATATTATTTGATCTTGGTTCCACCTTTTCTTAGTCATCATACTTTGCCTGTTATCTGGATACACCCTATAATTCTCTTGTTTCACTTGTTCATGTATCTACTCAGTGGGCGATACTATTATTGTAGACCGTGTGTACCGATTATGTGTGGTGATTATTGGGGGTCTGGAGACCTGAGTGAATCTTTTATTATTGTGTACGGTGGATTTCTATATCATTTTGGGCATGGATTGACTATCTTCATGTCGTGCTATTCTGAACTGTCATGCCAAGACAGTTATATTAGCTATACCGAGTGTGCCACAGATTGAGTGGCGAGGTTTAGCGGATTATGTTTCATGTAAAGTGATCTCATTCTTGAAGGCGACATATGATTGGGAAGGAAAGTCTTACGTATCTAGCCTTTGTAAGGGATGTCGGATTCGAGACTCCTAGTATTGATTTTGTTCCAGTTGTGAGGGATTTTCTCGATGTGTTTTCTGTAGACCTGTCGGGCATTCCCCCTGACAGGGACATTGATTTTGGTATTGACCTGATGCCGGGCACTCAACCCATTTCTATTCTGCCGTATCGTATGGCACCAGTAAAATTTAATGAGTTAAAGGAGCATCTCTAGACAAGGGGTTCATTTGTCCTTGTGTGTCACATTGGGGTGTACCTATTCTATTTGTGAAGAATAAGGATGGCACTATGAGGATGTGCATTGATTATAGGCAATTGTACAAGGTAAAAATTAAGAACAAGTATCCCTTACCTCACATTGATGATTTATTCGACCAGTTTTAGGGAGCGAGAGCGTTCTCCAAGATTGATCTCCATTTGGGTTATCGCCAGTTGAAGATCAGGGACTCAGATATTCATAAGACAACTTTCAGGACTCGATATAGTCATTATCAGTTTTTGATGATGTCTTTTGGGTTGACCAATGCCCTAGCAGCATTCATGCATTTGATGAACAGTGTGTTCCGGCCTTATCTCGATTTATTTGTCATAGTCTTCATTGATGATATTCTGGTGTATTCGCATAGTCAGGAGGAGCACACGGAGCATTTGAGAGTTCTGTTTCAGAGATTAAGGGAGGAGAAGCTTTATGCAAAGTTCTCCAAGTGTGAATTTTTGCTTAGTTCAGTGGCTTTCTGGGGGCACGTGGTGTCAAACGAGGGTATTCAGGCTGATTCGAAGAACATTAAGGCGGTTTAGAGTTATCGCAGATCGTCCTTAGCCATAGAGCTTCGTAGATTTCTTGGTTTGGCAGGATATTATTGCCGGTTTGTTCAGGGATTTTCATCTATCGCATCGCCCTTGACCAAGTTGACTCACAAGGGTTCTTCATTTGTATGGTCGGACGAGTATTAGGAGAGCTTTCAAAAGCTCGAGATAGCTTTGACCACAGCTCCAATGTTAGTTTTGACATCGGCTTCATGTTTATATACCGTGTGTTGTGATGCTTCGAGAGTGGGTATTGGTTGTGTTTTGCTACAGCAGAGTAGAGTTATTGCTTATGCTTCTCGTCAGTTGAAGCCCCATTAAAAGAACTACCCCGTTCATGATTTGGAGTTGGTTTCCATTGTTCATGCGTTAAAGATTTGGAGGCATTACTTGTATGGTGTATCTTGTGAGGTGTCTACTGATCATCATAGCCTCCAGCACTTGTTCAAAATATTTAAGTGATGAACAAATTATCAAATTAAATATATTCGAGTCTATTTTCTAATGCTTTAAACCGTTTGTCATTTTAACACTTCTACAAGAAGCTAGGACCAAATTACCAAAAGTTGGCAGAAAGTTATACTGCCGCGGCGTCCCATGTGGTGCGCCTGTGGGAATTTCCATAATGGTCCAAAATTTCATTTCCATACACTTTTCGCACAGCCACCACGTGCCCAATACACATCGGCTGTACAAAACTCGATTTATATGACCCGACCCCCATTTCATTTAACTCGATTGGGTCTATTTTTAGGAAAGTTTTTGGTTATTTAGAGAGAAGTGAGAGAAATTCTCGAGAGAGGAAAAGGGAGAACTAAAGATTTCACTACTCTTCCTTAAATCAAACCTTGAAATCGCATCAAAGGGTTGCTAAGGCTTCAATGAGGTAAGAAAATCATTCCCCTATTCTTCAATTTCGAAATCTAACAAGAAATGGATAGTTAATTAGATGATTCTTGGATGTGACTTGTACCACAAGGTTGTGGGAAGATTGTTGCGTTCAAATGGGAAAAGATTGGGTTGGAAATGGTAGAAATCTTCAAAGATTTAATTAACGATTTGAAAGGAAATTCGATTACATTTCGAAACGGGTGTTTACATTTTGTGAGTTCTTTTGAGATTCGAAATGTGGGTCCCACTATTTTGAAAATGAATTTTGGATTTTAATCTGTAATGTTAGTAATTTCATATTGAATTAATTCATACGATTCTTATTGAGTATATTGAATTGTTTGTGACTAGATTTGACGATTTTGGACACGAATTCGCGAGGCAAATGTTTATTGGAATCTATAATTTTGTTGCGAAGCGAGGTAAGTGCCTTGTCTAACTTTATATGGGGGAAATCACCCCTCAGGATGTGAGATGATTGTGTAATTCATGTTATATGAAGTTCGTGTGTGTGAGGTAATGAGTGGGTAGATGTCATGGCTATGACCCACCTAGGCCGCAAGCAAGGACTCACCGGAGCGAATGAGGTATGCCTCAACTACTATCTGCTCACAATTTCTGTGTTTCTCCCTCAAAAATAGTCTACGCCCTGCAAAAGCTTGGTTCAAAAGTGAAGTGGCTGCAGAAGATGATTCCCGGCCCAAACACCAGAAAGTCAAATGCCCTCTGTGAATTCCATCAAGAACGGGGCCACAAAGTCGAGGACTGCATTGTTCTAAGGAAAGAGCTCATGAACATGGTTCACCAAGGACATCTGAAAGAATATTTGAGCGATCGAAGAAGGTCAAACTTTTCTCAAGGATGCGAGCAACATCAGAGTCCACCAAAACCGCCCTCCCCAACTCGAACCATCCAAATGATCTTAGTAGGAGGCGATGACGCATCAATCAACATCATAAAATTCATGACCACCCACAAGCTGAAATGTTCAATCACTAATGAATGGTATGACGAAAGTATTATCTTTGATACGTTGGATACCCATGACTTTGGCTTTCCATATTATGACGCCCTTGTTATTACTTTATGCATCTTAGATACTAACGTAAAACATATTATGGTCGACGATGGCAGCGACGCGTGCATTTTCCACCCTCAAGTTCTCGCACAAATGAAGCTCAAGGATAGGATATTGCCACGCTGCATCACACTGATGAGTTTTAACAATACAGTTGAGCGAACATCTGGAGATATCATACCACCCATCCTGGCCGGCAACGTCACTTTGTGTCACGACCCAAATCCCAAACCAGGTCGTGATGGCGCCTCTCGTGGAGACAAGGCCATCCAGTCAACCGAATTTATCCTTTACAGTACAACATGGTTTAATAATACCAAATAGCGGAAATATAAATAAAAATGCATAAATCCAACCCAACTCAGCCCGACCGGGGTGTCACAAGTCATGAGCATCTAGAAAGATCCGTGATACAACTACAAAGCCTATAGAATAAAATCTGAAATCAAAAAGAAGAAATCCAGTGCCTACACTGGCGGTCACCTTGCTCAGCTACGATAGCAAATCCTCAACCTGCTCGAACTCGCTGTCGGGTAAACTAATACATGCATCTGCACGCGAGGTGAAGGGAGTAAAGTGAGTACTCCAATACAGTGAGTAATAAAAATAAATACAGTCTGAAGGTAAGAAAACTCTGTAAATACACAAAGTAAGCTATAATCCAAATATACAGCAATGCATGGAACTGAACAACTGAACAACAATTAAAGATACAAATGCATGAATGCAATGCAATGCAATGTATATGATGGTACATTCCAGTACCCACTGCGGCACACAGCCCGAGCCACCCATAATCATTTATCATCGACGGCGCTCACGGGGGGTGTGTACAGACTCCGGAGGGTCTCCTACAGCCCAAGCGCAATAACAAGCCATCTCATGGCATCAATCAAGTCCTGGTCAGTCATTGTTACCTGACCAATTTATATCACACGGTGCCATTGTTACTACTGTTTCAAGTCACATCACACAGTGCCATTGTTACCACTATTTAAAGTCATATCACACAGTGTCATTGTTACCACTATTTCAAGCCACTGCTGCAGCGCGCAGCCCGAGCCACCCATAATCAGTCCAGAAAACATCATAAGCCCCTTGGGCATTTATATAATAGTAGTTCTCAGCCTGAAATAACATTTAAAATATCATTTGAGTTTTCAAAACATAGAAATATGGCTGAGTTTGCAAAACAGTATTTAAAACCATGGACTGAGTTCAAATGATATGCAAAAATATGCTAAAACGGTAATATCGATCCCCGAAGGATTCTACAAATTGGCACAAGGCCCCAAGCCCAAATAACATCAATAAAGTATGTGTATTAATCACTAGTGTAGTATAAATATAACTCGGGATGGACCAAGTCACAATCCCCAATAGTAAACGACCCCGCACTCGGTGTAGAATGCATGTCACGCCTCAATATAGCGTTGCGATGTGAAAGTCCGGGGTTTCAAACCCTCAGAGCAGCATTTACATCTATTACACTCCTCTAGCCGGCAAAATACTACTCTGCGACACCCTTTCCTCTCGTATTGACCTCCTCGCGTGTTGAATCTTGCCAAAACCACATCGAACACATTACAATAGGCTAAGGGAATATAACCCAATAGAAAAGACTCAAAAAATTTTGAAAATCACGAATTAAATGATGAATTCAATGATAGATTCATGTACTCTAACCAAATCTGAAATTAGAATCACTTACCCAGACCAATTTCTTGAAAAACCTTTGAAAACTCGCCAAAATCCAAGCTCTCTATGTCAAAATATCAAATAAATCTCAACATCTCGTATTTATAGAGTACCCCTCGGATTCCGACACCGCTGACCGCATAAAAATGATCGCGGTCTGCGCCCAGTTTTGACTGCAGTGGCAGGCTTTAGAATTTTGGCCATATCTTTTGCTACAGATGACCAAATGGCTATAATAACATTTTTCTGAAAACTAGATGCAAAGATCTACAACTTTTATTTTTGAATCAACTAAAAATTCCTTATAGATAAAAAGATAAGAGCTTCCGAAGTAGGGTCAGCAACATGCAGTCTTCACGACCGTGACCGCGGCCATTGCCACTTTGACGCGGTCAGCGCTAGGCCAGCGTGCCCAATGCGAAAAGGAGTGCGGTCCGCGCTACAACTGCTGCCCCCTCCATTTTTTTAAGTTCCGTGGTGTCCGTACTCGCTCAAAACTCACCCGACACACACCCGAGGCCCCCAGGACCTCAACCAAAAGAACCAACGCATCCTAAAACATTATTCAACCTCGTTCCAATAATCAAAACACCTCAACTAACACCAAAATCATCAAATCACATCGAATTCAAGCCTATGAATCTCAAGAACTTTCAAATTCCATTTTTGATACAAAAAACCCAACCAAACTACGTCCGAATGACCTCAAATTTTGCAGACAAGTCTAAAATGACATAACAAAGCTACAACAACTCTCAGAATTTCATTCCGACCTCAGATCAAAATCTGACCTATCAACCGGAATTCGCCAATATGCTAACTTTGCCAATTCAAGCTAAATTCTACACCGGTCATCACAAAAATATTTTAGACACACTCCTAAGCCTTAAATCATCTTCCGGAGCTAACCGAACTATCGAAATTCACATCCGCGCCCTCTAACTCATAAGTCAACATCCAGTTGACTTTTCCAATCGAAAGCCTTCTTAAAAGAGACTAATTGTCTCATTTCTTATCAAAAACCATTCCAATTCAACTTGTTAACACAAGATGCGGATAATGAAGCATAAAGAAGTAGAAAATAAGGGGAACGGGGTAGAAACTCATGAGATGACAGGTCGGGTCGTCACACTTTGGATACCAAATTTCACATTATGGACTAGGATACGACATACAATACCATTATAGGTCGGCCATGGATACACGCCCTGAAAGTTGTCCCCTCCATCTTATATCAAGTCATCAATTTTCCTACCCCTTGAGGGGTATTCATCATCCGAGGAGAGCAATGCATTACCCAAAATGATATCGCATCGCCTAAGACTGCACATACACCCAACAAGTGAAAAGCAAAGTTGAGGCCACATAGCAATCAACAGGGTCAGGGTCAGGTGATGACGAAGGGAAAAATGTCATCTAGGAAGTTATAGAGGCCATAGGGTTGATCGTAGAGGATCTCGACCCCGTAAAACTCGACAAAGACGACCATAGCAAAAAAGCCTACATCGGCCACAAACTTTAGGAACCAGGTAATTCTATCAAGTTTTAGCTAATAACACACACTTGTTTACCTTTTCCCATGCAGATATGCCGGACAACCTGAAAGAGTTAGCGACACACAAGTTGAACGTCGACCTATTTTACCCCTCAGTGCAGAAAGTTAGTAAAAAATTCAACTCCGTAATAAATGATGCGGTCCGCAAGGAGGTTGAAAAACTATTGGAAAAACAATCAATCATAGAATCGAAGTACCCTCAATGGGTCGCCAATATGGTCATGGTGAAAAATAGGAATGGGAAATGGCGGATTGTGACGACCCGACCGATCTTCTTAAGAATTAACACCTCGATCCCCTATTAACTACTTCCCCTAAGTTTATTCTACAATTTTGATTTGACGGGATATTCGTTTTGAGTTTCGGAGTGTTTTGGGACACTTAGTCCATAATGAGAGCTTAAGTGTAGGAAAGTTTATCGTAGTCGGAACAGTGTAAAGATAGCCTTGGATTGGAAATTTGACGATTCCATTAGATCTGTTGGGTGATTTCGGGCTTAGGGGCATATTCGGATTGTATTTTGGGGGTTCTTAGCTAATTTAGGCTTGAAATGCCGAAAGTTGAATTTTTGAATTTTTCGGCCCGATAGTGAGATTTTGATCCAAGGGTTGGGATTTTGGGAGTTGGAGTAGCTCCGTAAGGTTTAATGTGACGTGTGTGAAAAATTTTAGGTCTTTCGGATGAAGTCTGATAGATTTTTTGATCGAAAACTTATTTTGAGAATTTTTGAGATCTTAGGCTTAAATCCATGGTTAATTCGAGGTTTTGATGTTTCTTTAGGTGTTTTAAGGGTTGGTACAAGTTTGGATAGTTGTTTGTGACTTGTTGGTACCTTTTGTTGAGGTCCAGGGGGCCTCGGAATGAATTTGGATGGTTGACGGAAAGATTTTAGAGTTAAAGTTGCAGCTTCAGCTGCTGGTTCTGTCATAACCGCACATGCGGTTTGGGTTCCACAGGTGCAGCACCATAGAAGCGACTCAGAGGTTGCAGAAGCGGTTTAAGGCAAAAAAGGAGTCGATTGCAGATGCGGTCAGGTAACCTCAAAAGCGGCACCGCATCTGCGGTAAGGTAGTTACAGGTGCGGAAAGTTTTTCATTAATGAAATGTCGGAGATGCAACCGGGTTTCGCAGAAGCGGTCCCAGGGCCTTTCGAAATTTAGCCACTTTTAATCTTTTTCAAAACAAGAAGAATATTGGGGAGCACTTTTCAAGAGAGATTTTTAGAGGAGTTCATTGGGTTAAGGTCTTTGGTCCCTAAACTCGTTATTTGAAAGATTTTTATCGATTTAAGCATGAAACATTAAGGAAAATCAGTGGTAATTGGGGGTTTAGGGCTTGTCTAATTGGAAATCTTTGAGTGATGATTTCAAGGACAAATTGGTGTCCGATTTTGGTACTTTTGATATGACTGAACTCGTGAGAGTGCGAGGTTTCTGTAAATATAAATTTTACTCTATTCCGGGATATGGGCCCGAGGGGCGTTTTGATGATTTTACCTAATTTCGCGTATTAACTTAGAATTTAATTGTAGAATCAGTTACTTGAAGTGTTATTTACATTATAAAATTGAGTTGAATAGACTTGGCCATTTAGAGTCGAGTACTCGTGGAAACAACATGGTCTTGGGTTGATTTTGAGCTGGATTGAGGTATGTGGCTTTTCTAACCTTGTGTGGGGGACCTTCCCCTTAGGATTTTGTATATTTGATAATTGAAATACCTTGTACACGAGGTGACAAGTGTGTACTTGAGCTAATTGTGGAAAAATTTGGTTTTCCTACGACATCCCCGGAGATCCCCTGTACATAGTTAAGACTTGAACTGAGTTGAATGATACCATGAGATCCTTGGCCTGTGTATTGAGGATACCGAGAGATCCTCGGGATACCAAGAGATCATTAGCATATATTGAGGATACCAAGAGATCCTCGGGATACCAAGAGATCCTCGGCTATCATCCTTGATATGAGTGGTACTTACTTGTGTTTTTCTCATTATCTCTGTTTCCGTTATTGTACTCCTTGTTATCCTGTATAGATTCTTACTATAGATTCTTAATTGTACTGCTTATCTTATCCTTTCATCTTTATATTTATTTAACCACAGTAGGGCCTTGAACTTCTTCGTCATTACCCGATCGAGGTTAGGCTTGGCACTTACTGAGTATTGTTATTGTCTACTCATGCCCTTTCTGTGAATGTTTTTCATGCAGATCCAGGTACCACTGCTCAGACTCACTATCCTTGAGGCGAGGCGTTCTGGACAGACTTTGAGGTATATCTGTCGCGTCTGAAGACCGAGGAGTCCCTCTCTGTCTTACTATAATATTGTAGACCTTAACTACTTCCCTTTATTAGACATTTCTGGGGTTAAGGCTTCTTATGTATCTCTTAGCTTGTGATTCGTGGGTTTTCGGGTTTTGGATTTAGGTATTGGTTTTGAGATTTAAATATGGTGTATGTTAAGCGGCACATTTAAACAATTTGATTACCTTATTTCTGCTTTAAATTGTTTTACTTCTGCAAAATTGGTTTTTCTTTCGCAATTTAGGCTTACCTAGTCATAGAGACTAGGTGCCGTCACGATGGTTCACGGAGGTCGAATTGAGTTCGTGACACGGATGTGCGTAGACTTCACAGATCTAAACAAAGCCTGCTCAAAAACTCATTCCCACTACCCTATATTGACCAACTCATTGACACAACAACCAGGCACGAGATATTAACTTCTTGGATGCCTACTCTGGCTGCAACCAGATTCTCCTAGAGGAGGAAGACCGATTAATGAACACTTTAATCACTCGCCAGGGGACGTACTGCTATAGATTGATGCCTTTCAGATTGAAAAATGTAGGGGTGACGCATCAGAGGTTAGTGACAAAAATGTTCAAAGACTAGCTCGATAAAACCATGGAAGTCTACATCGACGACATGTTCATCAAGTCAAAAAGGAAAGAGGATCACATCGACCACTTGAAAGAGGACTTCAACATATTCAGACTATACGGAATGAAATTGAACCCCAAAAGGTGCACCTTTGGCGTAACCTCAAGAATGTTCCTTAGCTTTTTGGTATCAAAACGAGGCATCAATGTCAACCTTGACAAAATCAAAGATAGAATGAATACCGGAGAACCTAAACAGTAAGAAACAGGTACATAAGTTGACCGGCCACATACCCACCCTATCGAGATTCATCTCACAGTCCTCCAACAAATGCAATAAATTTTTTGGCATACTCAAGAAAGACAATGGACTCCAATGAAACTCCGAGTGCATCGAAGCCTTGAAAGAGTTAAAGGCGTACTTATATTTCACCCCCCTGCTTGCTAAGGTGTAAACTAGGGAACGTCTCCTAATCTACTTGGCCATGTCCCATATGGCCGTGAGTGCAGTCCTGGTCCCAAAAAAAACAAGGGTACACAATCTCCCATTTAGTATATTAGAAAAACTCTAGTTGACACCGAGAAGAGGTATCCACACCTCGAGAAGCTAGCTCTGGATTTGGTCGTAGCTTCACAAATGCTTAGAACATATTTCCAGTGCCACCCTATCTCGGTAGTCACGACCTTTCCCCTGAAGAGTATTTTGCATAAACCGAGTTGTTGGGAAGATTAGCCAAATGGGCCATAGAATTGAGCGAGCATGATATAACCTATCAGCCTTGAATGGCGATAAAGTCGCAAGTGCTTGCCGTCTTTGTCACCGACTTTAGCAAAAAAATAACACCTGAAGTCGAAAAGGAAATTGCATATACTTTCCCCAAAATACATGACCTGTGGGTTTTATCTACTGATGGCACCTCTAACACGTCAGGATCAGTACTGGAGTCATGCTCGAGGTCCTAATAGGCAAAGTAATTTGCCAGTCCATAAGATGCCCAACTATGACTAACAATAAAGCCGAGTACGATGCCATGATTATAGGGCCAAGGTTAGCACTCAAGTATGGAGCGAAGCAAGTCATCCTATGGTGCGACTCTCAGCTTGTCGTCAATCAAGTCATAGGGAATTTCCAAATCAAGGAAGAAAGACTATAAAAATAGTTGGTCGAGATGTGCAAGCTGTTACCCGAGTTTGACGAATGCCAGCTCGACCAAATCCCTCAAGCACAGAATATCGAAGTAGATGGCCTTGCTAAACTAGAAGCAGCCAGTAAAAGCATAACCTTAGAAAGGAACGTGGTCACTCTCCTCGACTCATCGATCGATCAAATCGAGGTACGAACTATAAACTAAGTTAGGACTGGTGCAATCGTATTGTCATATATTTTCATGATGGAATGCTTCCAGATGATAAACAAAAGCCAAGAAGCTTCAAATGTAGGCGCGCAGGTACAACGTCATCAACAATTACTTGTATAAAAGAACATATGGAGACCCCCTACCAAATTGCTTAGACCCAAACGAGATGCGGCACGTCCTGGAGTAAGTCCATAAAGGTCACTGTGGAGCTCATACCGGCAATCGTGTCCTAGTCAGATGCCTCATACGAGAAGGCTACTACTGGCGCACAATTAAAAAATTGGTCGCCGACTTCGCAAGAAAATGCAAACAATGCCAAAGATATGCCCCCATGATCCACCAAGCAGGTGAATACCTCTACTCAGTCACCTCGCCTTGGTCTTTCATCAAATGGCGGATGGAATCATCGTACCCCTCCCAGTAGGACGAGGTAATGTATGATTTCTTTTAGTTTTAGATGACTATTTTTCCATGTGGGTGGAAGCAAGTGAATTCGCCCAAGTACATGAGCAAGAAGTGATCTCCTTCATACAGAGGAATATCGTGCACCACTTGGGCCTCCCCAAAGAAATCAGCTGCGATAACGGGACTCAATTCACTGACAAAAATATCGTTGAGTTCTTTGAGAAATGGCACATAAAAATAATACTCTCCAACAAGGGATTGTGGCCGGAGTTGCTGTCGGAAGTGTTGTGGGCATACCGTACAATTCCAAAAACAAGCACAGGAGAAACACCGTACTCACTAGTCTATAGGACTGATGAAGTAATACCGATTGAGGCCGGAGAACCAAGTCTAAGGTACTCATACGAGAGCGGGCCAATAAACGATAAAAGTAGTAGGCAAGACCTCGATGAGGTAGAAGAACAAAGAGATATGGCTTACATAAGGATGGTCACCAAGAAACAACAGGCAGGCGAGGCTACAGCAAAAAAACCAATATCAAACCGCTCAAAGTCGGGGACTACGCCCTTGAAACAAAGCATATAAAAGCAAGGATCCACGAAAAGGAAAGCTACGGACTAATTGAGACAGCCCATAAAAATTACAGCGGCATCCAGCAAAGGGTTACTTCAACTAGAAACAATGAAAGGAAAACTACTGCCAAACAACTAGAACATCACCCACACCAAGTATTTCAACTTCAAAGGAAAGATGTTCTCAGAGCCATACTCTCTTTCCCTTACCTGAGTTTTGTCACAATTAGGTTTTCTAAGGGAAATTTTTAACGAGGCGACGAGGAGGACATTTCAAAGTTAAGCATGAGCAGGTGAGAATACAAGTCAGCAAGATCATTTCTCGACCCCTCGAATACATCTCCAGGTCGACCAATAAAAGGACTAGGTAGAGTAGGACAGGAATACAAGCCCGAAAGATGTGTAAACTTATCCAATGTATATATGTAAGTAAAATACAAGGACATGTTGTTACCCTATGTCTTCACCAAGTTTTAATACCACGCCAATCAAGATACTCACATTCGACCTCGTTCAAATAAATTAAGAGTAACATTCGACCTTGCACGAATAAACTCACATTCGATCACGTTCCAATGAATTAAGAGTAACAATCCACCTTGCTCGAATCAACACACATTTGACCTCGTTCGAATTAATTAAGAGTAACATTTGACCTTGCTCGAATCAACTCACATTCGACCTTGTTCGAATTAATTATGAGTAACATTTGACCTTGCTCGAATCAAATCACCTCGTGAGAGTTAATGAAGAGTAACACTCGACCTCGCTCGAATCATATCACATTTGACCTTGTTCAAATTAATTAAGAGTAATATTCAATCTCATTCAAATTAATTAAGAGTAACATCCGACCTTGCTCGAATTAACTCATATTCAACCTCGTTCAAATTAATTAAGACACACACATTCGACCTCATTCAAATTAGTTAAGAGTAACATCCGACCTCAATAGAATCAACTCAGATTCATCCTAGCTCGAATTTAATTCACAGTTAGATCTGAATTAATTAAGGCAACATTTAACTTTACTTGAATTAATCAAAGAGACAGTCGACCATGTTTGAGTTAACACCTACCAACTGTTCTTTTAAATTAGGACAATCAATTGAGGAAAACATTCAAGGGAAAAATAAAAGACTTAGAAATAAACAGCAAATGTAGTATTCCAAATCAAAAAGATTTCTTACAAGGGCCAAACAGACACCCACAAAAGCATAAAGAATATTACAATAAAACATCACTCAGTGGAATCGTCCCCGCCATCACCACTATCGTTATCCTTGTTGGTGCATCACCATACCAAGCACCTTGCTCAATTTCACCAAACTGGTCCTCATAGTTGCCCGCTCGTGGCGTGGTGGGATCATAACCACAGGTGACTCGAGTTGCGCGTACCTTGGCACGAGCATCCTCGAACTCAACCTCAATAGAGCTCCCTGCCTCTTTCAAGTCCCTAAAAATGCCTAGCTTTGCCTCGGCATGGATCCACTTCTCATACGAATTCCGCACAATGTCAGGATAAGCGAAACTGTGAGAGGAAGATGGTCGAGAAAATAACTATGCCTTTTCATCCTCAAGAGCAGCAACCGTATCATTTAAATTTGAAACCTTTCCCTCAATCTTTCCAACCCTCTCCTGAAGCTATGCCTCCCTAAGAACGATTGCGTCCCCTTCATTTGCCCATTCAAATATGTGGACGCAGATGACCTCCTCCGACGCTGCCACCCTTGCCAAATCTCTATCCTGGATTCATCGGCTTTCCCTAACTCTGCCTTTTTCCCAATCAAATCATCACTCAAATCATTGGCTTTGGTAAAGCTCTGCTCAAGCGTAGCCCGCAGAGATGCCACTTTGAGCCTGTAGATCGACACACTCAGCCGCGACCCCCCTGTTAACCTCAAACTTGTCCTCCTTGGCTCTAAGTGCTCCCTCTAGCTCGCTACATTTACCAATGACCCTTATAAGTTCATCGTACTTCTACCTAAACTCATCTCTAAGAAGCTAAAAATTATCGTCTGTGCCAAATCAGGCGCGTATCTCACGGGACTTGGCACAGTACTCACGAAATTTCAAAACTATTTTCTTAAAAACAACCTTCCACTTGTCCTCTCGCAGGGCGCTCTCAATGTCCAAAATGAGAGTCTAGTGAAAATTGAAGAGCAAAAAGAGTCAATAAAAACAAAAAGGAGAAAGGACGTAAGGTACAAGAACAATAAAAATCCAAAAAAAAACTTACCCTCAAAGCTGTTCCGGATATGCATAATGGCAAATCGGCATCATTAAACGTCCATAAAGTCATGTTCTCGGCACTAGAGTTGAGAGGAACAAATAAGGGACTACGCTCTCTGTATTCACCAACAAGTCGTAGTCTAAGGGAATGACTATGGTGCGAGTAGATCCCTCCATCCTCACTTCTAACCGATTAAACCCCTCATCCAACACCCCTACCTCTTCGGGATTGATGTTGAGCTAGACTCATAGCCATCTACTTCCACACCTTTCCCCTATCCTCAGGAGAGGAAGAAATGTCGGCCTACCCCAATGGTAACGGATCAGTCCTCGGAATGACCTCTGTTACCTCTGATTGCCCTCCTCCTTCCATGGAAGCCTCGGGTAAGGGAGAAATTTCTACATCTGAAGGGGGAGAACTCCTAGTATTAGAAGCCATGCCGCCCTCCGATGCGATCGTGGCCAACGCGGGCTCACCCCTTGTTAAGCCTTTACTTCTTACTATCTAACCGCCAACTTCTATTCTCCGCCTTTTTTATGGAATTTCTTCCTCCTCAATCGGCGATGACTCTCCCACTAAGTGCAATATAGGAGAAGTTAGAGTCTCTAGTGATAGGACAGCTACCTGACGGTCAGGCCTACGCAAGCCCAGGGTCAGAGAAGAAGCAACAGTCTATATGGAGCGACCTGCAGTCGCAACGAGTAGAGACACGGTCGAGGTACGCGATTGACGAAAAGCGTGGGTAGCAACCTTCACTCTCCTTGGATCCCTCTGACCTAATAACAAAGAAAAACTACATGAAGAAAAAAATAAGACGGTATGAAGGTCGAAGAAACTGAAGATCGAAACAAATTGACTTACCGATCGAAGAAGGTTTATGTCCAAACTTCTTATTGAACAACGACCACTCACGGATCCCCATCGTATGGGGTAAAATTTGACTCGCCCAATTGCAAATGTCGGTGAACAATGTGGGAGGCTCCTTCTCGGCTGCATGAAAGAGGAAGAAGAACAATTATGCCACCGATGAGGAAAAAACAAGCAACCAATTAGCAAAACACTTAGGGGCAAAGTTCCACCCTCCAGTGAACTAACTGTCAATGCCCCTTTTTTTTCCTAAATCAGAATCAGGTTCACGACATTCGGGAAGACACCTCTTTTTCCACTTTGGGAATTGGGTTTTTGGGAGTTTGGAGAGTCACCACCTAATGATTATGGTGCATTGGGTAAGGGATTGAAATTATTTCGAGGGGAAGGTTTTAGTCACCCCTCAAGATCCACTAGTGTAATTCCCGGCCATGCTACAATTGTGATTTTAAATGCAAACGTAAACAAGCAAGCATTGCAAATATGGCAAAATTGTTACAAATAAGTGTGTGAAAAGGATTTAAAGATGCTGAAATTTAGAGGATAAAATTTTTGTAATTTAAGAAGAGATGCGCAATGAAGGGAGATATCAAATAAGTGACACAAATAACTTAAGGAAATAAAAAAAAAGATAGAAGTTCGAAAAAGTTTTGGACAGCTTTTGAAAAATCTGAGAATAACAACTAATAAAGAAGGAAGAGGTCCTAGGATTATACATGACATGGATCATTCGCACAACATTGGTACTTAATTGTATATCGTGTAATCATCATCTCCATGTCTACCCTTCCCACCCCGTTAAGGTATTAAAGCACAGAACGGTATCGTTTACTTACCGCATGCTACTACCCCGTCCTAATCCTATCAGTCCCGGGATATTAGGACTTTTAATCCTAAAGGGGAAATAAAGAGAAGGAGGTCTTTATGGAGTTTAAAGGATAAAATTCTAATCGACATTCAAAACATGTAGCAGTAAAAAGGGGATAACAAATAATCATACAAGGCTCAAATTAACCCCAGAAATCAAACAATCATTTAACTTAGCATGCCTTAAGAAATACTGGTTTGGTCTTAGAATAAATTTAAGCAGCGAGCGGACTGGTCCAACACATATATTTAGATAGAAATTCTGCATTAGGCAACTCGGATATAGTTGTCGGATATTAAGGCTTTTGACACGGGTTGTTATAAGAAAGCACTGATTTTTAGAAGGTAACTAATACGGAAGTGTTTTTAAAGAATGGGGGGGCTGCAGACTTAGGACAGCATTTACAAAAATGAAATTCAAAAAAAAAGGATCGGAGGACTGTTTCAATTGTACATGCAGAAAGAGTAGTTGTTAAAATCCAGAAGAGACAAAACTTTTTAAAAAATAAGTAAATTGCGGATCTGATTTAAACAACGAGTTCAGGGATTGTTTTGAAAAGTAATGCATTTAGGCGAAATATTAGAGAAGACGTGTTTGAAAAGATATTCAAATTTGAAAAACTTGATTTTTGGGACAAATGCACACTGGTTTAAAAGAGTTTTAACAAAGGTTAAAGTTTTGAAAACGTTACTAAGTCAGTCGTCTAAGAACCAATTACTACTGCTTTAAAAAAAGTCCAAACGAGTTTGATGCAAAATCCTATAGGCATGATATCTATGTTACTGATTTTAGCACTTGTTAATGAACTTGGGAAAAGATGCTTGTTTAATTAATCCTAAAATTTGCCTAATAAATATGCATATCCTATAGGCATGACATCTATTAATTTTCAGGATATTTTATACTCATATAGGCAGGATCTCGTGATCCATAGTTACAAAATATGAGGATTAAATCCTATAAACATGCTTTCTAGGTGAGTTAAGCATTAAATCCTATACGCATGGTCTCTATGTGATTGAATCAACATTAGAGCTCCTATAGGCATGATTTCTAGTTTGATAAAATAAATCCTAAGTAATGATTCTACCATTTGGATGCAAGAAAAATAAAGACCCCCCCCCCCCCCCCCC
>MU679522.1:81936-112264 GCA_026770625.1 Nicotiana glauca | reverse complement strand
AGAGTATAAGTGGAGGTGAATTGTGAACTCAGATTATTCTGTGTTCGTGTGTGTTCCAAGAGAAAGGATGAGAGTATTTGTAGTGTAAAAACAGGCAGAAAAAATAAGGCAAGGATTGCATTTCAGCATTAATTAGGGGAACAAGTATCAATTAAAATCAAATCAGCATCAAAGACTTCCTTTAATTAAGGAATTAAATCAAACGGTAGCATGCAGGTGTTAAACAAGGAAAGAAATCATGCAGGGCTGGACATGACAAATAAGAAAAGACTTTCAGCATAGTACGAGTACACCACGTGTATTAGGGATTAGGTTCATTAGACCTTAATTAAGGAAAGGTTTGTAAGAATCCCATACTAATGTAATGAAAGTAATGGGGTCAATCAACTTGAGTAGAAACGCAGGGTCGAAAGGAAAACATTTCAAATACGTCTAAGAAACAACGGAAATCAGGACAATAAAGGAAAGAATCAATTATAAGAGTGCAATCAGAATCACACTAAGGGAAATGTTTTTGAAAAATCACTCACAAGATACAGAAAGAACTCAGTATATATATATATATATATATATATATATATATATACATGGATGTACAAATAATAGGCATGTGAAGCTAAATTGTGGCAAAATAATAGCATGTAGCAGTAACTAGAAGGCATGATAGTCAAGTTTTTGTGCTTAATAATAGAGAAAAAAATCAAAAGCATGCAAAGAACTCAGGACCAAAAATAGTCAAGAGAATGGAAGCACACTACAATTCAACGAACGAGTAGCACAAACAACTTCAAAAAGATTGAATAGTCCCCAAAGAAATTGGGGTTTTTGAAAATCAAATGAATTTAGAGAAGATGAGCTACCAGACAAACAAACAGGTTTAGAATCTCGGATAGAAGATAATACAGCCAAACACAGCAAAAACATATCGAGATTCAGAGAAGAGATGTTCGAAATAAAATAAAATGAAACCCTAGTTGAGGAAATAAGAGTTTCTGAAAGCAAATAGTAAAGAATCTTTGAGAAAAACACATAGAAGGTTCACACACACAGAGATCCAGAATAGATCTAAAATAAATCGAAAGAACCTCAAAGATTAGGGTTTCGTAAGAAACCCAATAGAAGAGATACGTTTGGAAACCATCGATCCTAGCAGAGAAGTCGAAGATCCAACTTGAATAGCCACGGCGGGCAGGAAAAAGGTCGAAGACGATCGGAGAAAAATCATCGAGTAGGGCTTGGTCGGAATCCTTCAAGATCTGGTCGTTGGACCTTTAGAAGTGAGCACACGGAGGCCATGAGAGGCTAGATAGGCCTCCGATGAGCCTAGGGAGCCATGGATTTGGGTTTTGATGGGAGGCGGCGGCTAGGTTTTTGAGACAGCTCAAGAGACGAGAGCGTTTGAGGGCGGCTGATTAGGAAAATGAGGTAGGGTTAGGCGGTTGTGTGAAATTAAAAAGGTAATAAGTAACGGTGGGCGTTGATCTAAATGATCAACGGCCGAGATTTAAAAGGGATATGGGTTGGGCCGGTTCAACATGTGCTGGGTCGGGTAGACATGTTAATTGGACTGGGTAATTGGATTTCAAATTGGGGCTGAAATGGGGTGCCAAATTGGCTAAAATTGAAATGCAATAAGGCCAAATTGTAAATAGCCAATTTTCCCCTTTTAATTTTGTAAAAATAGTAATAATTATTTAAAAAAACAAATTAAATATACTGGGTAAATATTTATTATATAAATATTAATTAAAAAATGCTAGGATTAATTTTATAAACATAAAATGTGACAAATTACATGATAGGCTATAATTGCAACTCTATGCAATTTAGCTTTAAAATACCAAACAAATTTGTAAAAAATATGCGAAAATTACTTTAATTATATTTAGGTGTAAATATGAAAATAAAATGATTTATTCACCAGAAATGATAATTTTCGGAATAATTATTTGATTTTGTTGTGTAAAATATGCAATAAATTGGTTTAAAGAATCATTAAAAATGTCAAAACTCTTGGATGTGCTTATATATTTATCAATATGGTATTTTAGAAATATTTGGGTATAAAAATACTTAGGAAAAAATTGGGTATCAACAGCTGCCCCTCTTTACCCGGGAAGGATGAAAGAGTTGTCGGGTAAAGATATGATGGACAATTTTATTCGGAAGCGGTGGTTTAAAAAGAGTTTGACCGAGCTCCGATGTATGAGCTGCCACATATCCCTGGTTTTACATGTCGATGGAGATTTGAAAGGACAGACATGACGTTTGCGGGAAGCAAGAGGTGTTTTGAAGTTGATCAGCTGCGAGAACCGGAATGAGGTCACTCCTGCTGAGACGGCCGTTACTAGGTGGTGTACCTGCAAGTGAGCAGTATAGGCATATATTGTGTGTAAACTTAAAAATGATGCAAGTTCCCATTGGACCATGAATGTTGTCCTTGGACGGTTAGGATGACGTCCTCGGACCATGATGTCCTTGCTATGAAGCGCGAAATTAAAGGATTCGCAGGCTATGAAATGATGTTCTCAGGCGATGATAATGGTGCCTACGAACCATGATGCCTTTGAATATTGATGTGCATGATATAAAATCGGGTCCTCGGGCCATGTCAAGGTGTTCTCGGGCTATGAAGATGATGCCTCCGAACGATGATGTCTTTGGACAATTTTGGCGATATTTCAACCCATGAAATGCAAGATTTGGCGGTATTTTAGCCGATGCAAAAGTGTAAATGGTGATATTTCAGCCGACAAAAATTTAAATAAAATAGGTTATGTTCAGCCGATGCAAAAAGTAAAATGGCGATGTTTCAGCAGATAGGGGATTTAAATACAGGTTTGGCGATATTTCAGCCGGTGTAAAAAGTAAAATGGTGATATTTCAGCTGACAAAGAATTTGAATGCGGTTTGGTGATATTTAGGCCAACAAAGAATTGAAATGCAGTTGTTATTTCAGCCATGCAAGAACGTAAATGGCGATATTTCAGCCGACAAAGAATTTAAATGCGGTTTGGCGATATTTCAGCATTGCAAGAATGATAAGGTGCCGATATTTTAGCCACACAAGTAGAGGTACAGTTCAACTTCGGAAGTAAAAAAAGTATCCTCATGCAGATAATGTAGGATGGAGACAACGCTTAGTCTCGGAAGGCAGAAAGGTAGCCTTATGCAATGCAGAAAATGCAGATGGAGACAACGCTTAGTCTCGGAAGGCAGAAAGGTAGCCTTATACAATTCAGATAATGCAAATGGAGACAACGCTTAGTCTCGAAAGGCAGAAAGGTAGGCTTATGCAATTCAGAATGATGCAGATGGAGACAATGCTTAGTCTCAAAAGGCAGAAAGTTAGCCTTATGCAATGCAGGATGATGCAGATGGAGACAATGCTTAGTCTCGGAAGGCAGAAAGGTAGCCTTATATAATGCAAAATGATGCAGATGGACACAACGCTTAGTCTCGGAAGGCAGAAAGGTAGCCTTATACAATTCAGGATGATGCAAATGGAGACAACGCTTAATCTCGGAAGGCAGAAAAGTAGCCTTATGCAATGCAGGAAGTGCCGATAGTAATAAATGATTCTTAGCTGATTGTTGGTAACTGATTGTGATATTGCGGTTGCTAGGGGATATTGCGTGCGGATAGCAAATGCGAACGCGCAATATGTTGTGACTCGGGTGCCTGCATCCAAAGAAAAATTGTGAGTTTTGTAAAGGAGAAAGGTTAGTTCGTTTTCCCGTGGCTTCCGGTGTTACGTGTCATTTGGGGTAGCGTATCTCAATAGCAGCTTCCATAGTTATGCATGATTTAACAAATATAACATAAGTATAAAATAGTTTTATTTAGATGAACCAACGGCTGCAACGTGGTTCAAAACACTTCAACCTCTCTTGCCGGAAATTTGAGGGTCCTCCTTAAAATTCTGCCCCAGTTTACTAGACTGGCAGTTTTGACAGCTGCGCTGAATGAACACAAAATAAACTTCGAAATTTTGATGGTCCTCCTCAAAATTCTTCCCCAATTTACTAGGCTGACAACCCGGGCGATAAGCGGCTGAAGACTGACTTCGGAGTTTTGAGGGCCCTCCTCAAAATTCTGCCCCAGTTCCGATGATAGGGGGAAATGTTATTTTGTTAAATTGTGACCGAGCCTATTGGGCTGCCTATGTATCCCCTCTTAAACGGGAATAAGGTTTGGCGTTGTTCAAATTACGTCCTAGAGAAATCGTAAGTGATTACACATAGTATCGTTTCATTGCATCTAAATTAAATGGCTTTGGACAGACTTCTCCGTCCATTTCTACAAGGATAAGGGCTCCTCCAGTTAGAACTCGGTGAACCATGTACGGACCTTGCTAGTGGGGAGAGAATTTCCCCTTGGCTTCATCTTGATGCAGTAATATTTTCTTCAACAACAACTACCCTGGTGTAAACTTCCTTGGCTTAACTCTTTTGTTGAATGCTCTGGACATTTTGTTCCGATACAACTGGCCATGGCAAACTGTGTTCATCCTTTTTCTGTCTATAAGGGCTAATTGCTCGTAGCGACCTTTTACCCATTCTGCGTCGTCCAACACTATTTCTTGTATGATCCTCAAGGAAGGAATTTCTACCTCGACAGGAATGACTGCCTCTGTACCATACACTAGCATGTAGGGAGTTGCCCCGGTTGATGTACGGACCGTGGTGCGATATCCCAGCAAAGCCAATGCTAACTTCTCATGCCATTGTTTTCGACTTTCGAGCATCTTTCTTAATATCTTCTTGATATTCTTATTGGCTGCTTCTACAGCTCCATTCATCTGAGGTATGTAGGCTGTAGAGTTCTTGTGTTTGATCTTGAATGTCTCATACATTTTTCTCATTAAATCGATGTTGAGATTAGAATCATTATCAGTGATGATTGATTTCGGAACCCCGAATAGGCAAAGAATACGATCACGGACAAAGTCTACCACAACTTTCTTAGTCACTGCTTTGTATGATGCTGCTTCAACCTATTTAGTTAAATAATCGATTGCCACCAGGATAAATCTGTGCCCATTTGATGCGGCAGGCTCGACAGGTCCAATGACATCCATTCCCCAGGCAGCGAATGGCCACGGTGAGCTTGTTGCAGTAAGCTCATTTGGAGGCACCTTTATCATGTCTGCATGTATCTGACAGCGATGGCATTTGCGAACATACTGGATATAGTCAATTTCCATAGTTATCCAAAAATACCCTGCTCGGAGTATCTTCTTTGCTAAGACAAAACCATTCATGTGCGACCCGCAGGTCCCTGCGTGCACTTAGTCCAATAGTCTGTTTGCTTCTTTTGCTTCGACACATCTTAAAAAATCCAAATCGGGAGTTCTCCTATATAGGATTCCCCCACTGTGAAAAACGTTGTTGGATAATCTCCGAAGTGTGCGTTTCTGAGTAGCGTTGGCAAGTTTTGGATATTCCCCTATTGTCAAGTACCTTTTGACATCGTGGAACCATGGTTTTCCATCTGCTTCTTCCTCAACGTGAGCAGAATAAGCTGACTGGTCATAAATCAATACTGGGATGGGATTAATGAAATTCGTATCTGGATGGTAGATCATGGATGATAAAGTAGCTAATGCTTCAGCGAACTCGTTCTGGACCCTGGGGACATGCTGAAATTATGCTTTTGTGAATTCTTTCCTTAACTCCTGTATGTGATGCAAATAAGGAAGTATTTTGGAGTTTTTGGTTGCCCATTCTTCTCATACATGATGTACGAGCAGGTCTGTGTCTCCGATCACTAGCAACTCCTGAATGTTCATGTCAATGGCCATCTTGAGTCCCAAGATACAAGCTTTGTATTCAGCCATATTTTGTGCAAGGAAACCTGAGCTTGTCGGATACCGGGTAATGCTGGCCGGTTTCTTATATTAGGACTGCCCCTATGCCAACTCCTTTGAAATTTACTGCTCCGTCAAAAAACAACCTCCAACCATCGTAGGATTCTGCAATGTCTTCTCCTACAAAGGACACTTCCTCGCCAGGAAAATACATTTTCAGTGGTTCGTATTCTCCTTCAATGGGATTCTCGACAAGGTGATATGCTATGGATTGACCCTTGATTGCTTTTTGAGTCACGCAAACAATGTAAAACTCACTCAACAAGATTTTCCACTTGGCGAACTTGCCAGTGGGCTTGGGCTTCTAGAAAATATACTTCACTGGGTCTATCCTGGATATGAGATATGTAGTGTAGGAACAGAAATAATGCCTCAACTTCTAAGCCACCCAAGTCAAAGCAGAGCAGGTGCGCTCTAATAGAGAATATCGGGCCTCGTACGGGGTGAACTTCTTGTTGAGATAATATATGGCTTTCTCCTTTCTTCCCATTTTATCATGTTGTCCTAGAACACAACCAAATGCTCCATCCAATACCGCAAGGTAAAGCAGTAGAGGTCTTCCCGGCTCGAGAGGAACCAAGACTGGCGGCGTTGACAGGTATTCCTTGATTTTGGCAAAGGCCTTCTGAAATCGTCGGTACATCTAGTAGCAGCATCTTTCTTTAGCATTTTAAAGATGGGTTCACAAATGACTATGGACTAAGCCATGAATCGGCTGATATAGTTGAGTTTTCCCAAGAAGCTCATCACGTCCTTCTTGTTCTTTGGCGGCTACAATTCTTGAATGGCTTTGACCTTTGATGGGTCCAATTCTATTCCTCAATGACTCACGATGAAACACATTAGTTTTCTTACAGGAACCCCGAATGCACACTTGGCGGGATTTAGTTTTAGGTTATACCTTCTCAGTCTGTTGAAGAACTTTCTCAGGTCTTCTATATGATTAGTGGCTTTCTTGGATTTGATGATGATGTCGTCCATATATACCTCGATCTCCTTGTGTATCATATCATAGAAGATAGTAGTCATGGCTCTCATGTATGTGGAGCCAGCATTCTTTAACCCGAACGGCATCACAATACATTCCCCCACGGCATGATGAAAGCCATTTTCTCTGCATCTTCCTCATACATCCATATCTGATGATACCCGGCAAAACAATCAACGAAAGACTGCAACTCATGCTTGGCGCAGTTGTCGATAAGAATGTCTATGTTTGGCAAGGGGAAGTCATCTTTGGGACGGGCCCGGTTGAGATCCCAATAGTCGACACAGATTCTAACATTCCTGTCCTTCTTTGGTACTGGCACGATGTTGGCTGACCATGTTGGATACTCGACCAATTTGAGAACCTTAGCCTTGACTTGCTTAGTAACCTCTTATTTAATTTTCAAACTCATGTCGGGCTCGAATTTCCTGAGCTTCTGCTTTACCGGTGGACAGGCTGGATCTATTGGCAACTTATGAGCTACAATGGCCATGCTGAGACTAGTCATATCATCATACGGCCAGGCAAATATGTCCTCATATTCTTTAAAAAATTCCATATACTCTTCCTTTTCTAATGGCGACAAGTGAACACTGATGCGAGTTTCTTTGACATTTTCTGTATTTCCCAGATTAATGACCTCAGTTTCTTCCAGGTTGGACTTGGGTATATTCTCAAATTTCTCAACCTCTCTGAGACCTCTTCAGGTACTTCATCCTCTTCTGAGTCTATGTCCTTTTGTTGCGTTGTTTAGTTGCAAGTCACAGTCATTGGTTCATCGTCAAGATAAGTAATAGTAATGTTGTATAAAATAGAGTAAATGATAGAGAAAATAATAAGAGCTGTATATATGATAAACTGAAATGCTTTGATTAAATTCGAAATTGTTTGAAACATTATAGCTCTTTTCGAAATTAAAGACAATGCGAAAGGAAAATCTACTAGTAAAGTAAACAAAAAATATGATGCATGCTGCTTTTATTTAGCCTTGCTACCCCGAAGCCCTCCGAGCCCTGATGGTCCTAATTGACCAATTCCTGAGGCGGTCTCCTCTATTCACAGCTTGTATGGAAGGGCCTTCCTCCCCCCTCCTCCAAAAGAACACAACAATCCATATCATCATCCTCCAGGAACAAATTCTTCATGGCTGCCAACGTTTCATCTGCTTCGGACCCATACATAGTATTTGCTAGTTGGAATGTCTGCTCCAGGCTAGGTATCGAAAACTTTAACGGATAGTAGGGGCCGCGCCATGGTGGCGACCAGTTCTGGAATTCCTTCCAAATATAACCATACCCTAAGCCAAAGGTAGTGCCATGCTTCTTCAATGTGATGGTCTTGGTAATCCCTTGGAGATTCTTACCGACTCCCTCTCCACACTCGTACCCATACCAATTCAGGATACTTTCAATCTTGTTGTCCCACCACTTGCCTTTGTCTATAGCGTTGACCTTTTCGATGTGGTGGTATGTCTCTCCGCCTACTCTCCTTATGCCCCCAATCATTGGGATGGTCTGGCGACTATATATGGGATTAATACCATCGCCATGAATGATTACTTCCTGGTGATTCCATTTGAACTTTACCGCCTGATGCAGGGTAGATGCTACAGCTCCCGCAACGTAGATCCCGGGGCATCCTAACAGCAAGTTGTAGGATGTTGGGACATCTATCACTTTGAAGTCGACGTCGAACCATGTTAGTCCCATTTGCAAGTTCAGGTTGATTTCTCCAACAGTAGATCTCTGGGACCCATCGAAGGCTTTTACATTGATAGCCCTGTCTTTGATCTCGTATAGGCCTTTCTCCAAAGTTCTTAGAGTTACAAGAGGACAGATGTTGAGGCTTGATCCCCAATCAATCAGAACCCTGTTGATGAAATAATCTTTGTATTGCACGGTGATGTGTAGTGCCTTGTTATGACCCAAACCCTCTGGCGGCAATTCGTCTTTGTGGAAGGTTATTTTGTGTCTCTCCAGTACTTGCCCCACCATATTCTCCATCTCACCCCGGTTATATTGCTGGGCACATAGTCTTTACTCAATATTTTCATTAAGGCGTTCTTGTGAGTGTCTGAACTTTGCAGAAGAGACAAGATAGATATTTGTGCCGGTATTTTGTTCAACTGTTCAATGACCGAGTATTCCTTAGCCTGTATTTTCCTCCAAAGATCATAGGGTCCTATCTCAATGGGAGGTCCTGGAGCTTGCTTACCGGATTCGGCTAGGTGCTCTAGGGTGTAGACCCTCCCTGTTCTAGTTATTCCTTGCGAGGCATCGTTTCTCCTGTCTAGGTCTTTCCTTTCCTCCTAGCTTCAGCAATGTAATCCCATAGTATGGTGTTTGAGTTGAATGGTGTTATGCCACTCATTGCTACTGGAATAGGCACCCTTGGCGGTAACACAGCAATTTCAGAGGGTGTAGGTGCCTTTGGAACCCCAAATTCAACTTCAATCGACCCAGACGTTTTTGCAGAAGAACGCGCTTCAAATTCAAGTGGTACAGACATATTTACTTCGTCGTCCATAGAGGGTTGATTTTTCACAACAATTGGGTTACGGGTAACCACTGGCCCTTTTGGTTCATCCCCTTCAGCAATCAAACCTATCGACCCTTTAGTGTCCTAATCGTCCGCGGTCTCGATTATATGAATGTCTCCACCTTTGTGGTCAGGAAAGGGGTTATTACAAACATTTGGAGTGGGCTCCTTTGCTATAATGACCTTGTTGTCGATCAGGGTCAAAATCTTATCTTTCAACGAACGGCACTCTTCAAGGGTGTGTCACTTCATGCCAGAATGGCACACACATGTCTTGTTGGGGTTGACCCACTAGGAGGGAGTTTTTGGAGCTTTGGTTGGGATGGGAGTGATGTAACCAACAGCTTTAAGTCTTTCATATAGTTGTTCAATTGGTTCTGCGATGGCTGTGTATTGTTTGGGAGGTTTACGGTCAAAATAGGGTTGTGATCTTGAAAAATTTTGACGGGTGGGTGGTGATTGGTATTGAGAGCGTTGAGCATTATAAGCTTTGTAAACAGGTGTTGGTTGAGAGTATCTGGGTGAAGTGAGTTGATATGTGAGAGGTGGAGAGGGGTGGTAAACAGGAGGTGGGTAAGAGGGTGCAGTTGCCTACTAATTTAGGATAGGCTGATATGTAAGTGGAGGTGATGGGTAAGTGTGGTACTTTGGTGGTGATTTGGCTCCATGTGCGACTATCACGGCACTTACATCTTTCTTCTTGGTCGCGCCGCCAGTTTGTAAAGCCTTATTAGTGGCTTGCAATGCTTCAAGATTTGTAACCATACCATTCTTAATGCCCTCTTCGATTTTTTCTCCGATTTTGATTATATCAGAGAACTTCTGAACCTTGATCAGCATCAACCTCTCGTAATATTGGGGATACTGAGCCCGGACGAAGAACCTATTCATTTGCTTTTCTTCCAGGGCCAGCCTGACCTTTGTAGCTTCTGACCTCAAACGAGTAGCATACTCGCGGAATGTTTCGGTGGGTTTCTTTTTCAAATTTTTTATGTAGAATACATCTGGTGTGTTCTCTGTATTAAACCGGAATCTATCCATGAAGTCTGATGCCATTCCTACCTAACTCGTCCATTTTTTGGGGTCTTGACTGATGTACCAGGACAGTGCATCTCCCTTCAAGCTCCTCATGAAGAGCTTCATGCGAATTTTCTCATCTCTTCCAACCCCAACTAGCTTATTGCAATAGGTCCTCGGGTGGACTCTGGGATCTCCGGTTCCATCAAACATTTCGAACTTAGGAGGTTTGTACCCCTCCGGAAGTTCAACATCTGGTTGAATGCAAAAGTCTACATAATTCAGCCCCTCAATGCCTTTGCTACCTTCGACACCCTGAACCCGGCTGGTCAACTTCTTGAGCTCAGCTACTAAGATCCTGATGAGGGAGTCTTTATCATCATACTTAGGTGCATTTGAGATCGGTTGGGTGTAGTGAGGTATGGTATCCATAAAGACAGGAGTGTTATGGAGGTGGTCGTTCGTAGTGTTTGGTGGCTCGAGAATGAGCAATAGATCATTGTTGCATGTGTAGCGTGTTTGAGCGGGAGCGGGTTGTATTTGTTGTTGCGGGGTGTTTGTGGAGGTACGGGATTTTGGGTGTTGACATCAGGAGCAGCAAGAGAGAATGATAGGCTTGCCAAGTTCCGAACTTGGTCCAACTCTTCTTGGAATTTCAACAATTTCTGCTCAAGATGAGCAGTAGTTCCCTTAGCAATTGGGGTACCCTGAGAAGTTTCCACCCTTTCAATCTCCTTTCTAGCACTTGTGTTTTCCATTCTTCCTTTGTTCTTGTTCCGGACAGGACTCAGAGAAGGAGGAGGTGGAAGGGCCTTGGATCTTGTAGAGTATGTTGATGGTGCCAGAATGCACGAACTAACCTTTGGAGAGGGGAATGAAAAAAAAGAAAAAAAAAAGGTAACAAGTTAGTGCGGGTCATGAGGAAAAAATGTTGCAGTATTTAAACACGATGCGAAAAAATATAAATCGCGTCCTAGTTTTAGTGACTCATTGTGCCCGAGGTAGGCCTAGCGACAAATAATTTTGGAGAACTTATAATGCTAAATGCCTCATTTTATTGATAAAAATAAGACTAATCCAAAACGACTCTAAATAACAGAAAGTAAATGTCACTAGCGGTCGTTGGCCTTATTATATCATTAAGGCAGAATAAAGGACTCCTAACTACTTGGTCCCAGAAGGACCTTCCCCAGATTTGGCAGTCTTGCCCCCCTCGAACAGCTCTACCAACTTGCATAGTCCTAGTAGTAAGTAAGCTCGGGCCAAATGTCCGCCTGCATTTCCTTCACCGTTTTGGCTGTCTTCGATCCTCTTTATGAACTTTCCTTCCAACTCTACTAGACCCCATTCGAAATACCCTGACTAATTGTTGGTGCTGACAGCCAATTCTTTCCACTCCTCGATCAATTTCTGATGGGCTTGTTGTATTTCCTAATGCTCACTTTCACACTCTCAAATTCTCTTGCGCAGTTGATTATACATAGCTTGTGTTTCAGTATGCTCGTCAATAATTCTATTACCATGAACGAACCTTGGTTGACCCATGCCATTGTCTTCTAACCAACCCAAATAATGCGGCACACAACCAGCGTGGTACCTGTCTGGCTCAATGGATTCTTTCCCCAAAACGATTTTGCAATGCCACAAATGCTGAGCTTGGCACCTGTGAGGGCTATCATCGTCTTGGAAATCAGCCCCGAGGTGACTTGTTTTATTGACCCTTGGTATAATTTTTTTCCTCCCAGTTTGTCTCATAACTCGAAGAGGAATGTAAGGATAAGTCCCTCTCAAACCAATCAGTATGAGAAATGGTGCATCTCCGGATCGGACAATGAATTCATCCGTAGGGAACCACTCAAACATCCATTGCACCTGGCCTTTTTTGAGACTTTCAAACAATTCTACCCATCCTCTGGTGTCCTCCGGCTGAGCAAACATTTTAGGCATATAATTCATGTGCCTTGGCTTATGGAAGGCGATGTGATCATTCCAATCTCTGCGTAGAATCTCTTGTCGGTATTCTCTTTTGTGGAGGTGTTCCCTGAACCACAGCTAAAGCAACAAATTACAACCCTCAAAATGACTACCTTGTTGTTGACATTTGTCCAAGGCACAGTATATCTCAGCAACGATCATGGGCACTATGCTAAACGTTTGCCCACCAATCCTTTCGATCAAAGTTTTAGTTACCATGGCTAGTCTGGTAGGGATCCTAGCCTTCTTCATAGGGAACACGATCACCCCCAAAAAGCAAAGCATGAAGACAAAAACCCTTCTATGGGCATGCCCTAATGAGGTGATAGCAAATTCGTCTGAATAGGTGCGGTATGACTTGTTATAGCCGTACCACTCATATAGGTAGTCAAACGGGATGTAGGAGTCTTTCAAACAGGTTAAGTATGGGTTTTTCTTCAATCCCATCATCTTAAGGAAACCCCTTCATTTGCGATTTTTTGTCCTAAGCAAACCCGGAGTCTCCCAAGGAATCCCAGCTAGACCTCCTATCTCTTCAAGTAAAGGAGTCATTTCTAGATCACCAAAGTGGAACATGGATTTGTCACTATCCCAGAACATCGTTGCAACCTCTATGATTCTGTTGTCAGGCTAAACCTCTAGGAGAGAAGACAGATTCCCTAGGTGCTTGTGGACGAGTGTTTTATTACTTGAATAGAGGTCGTCCACCAATTCAGCAACCTTGGATGAATGTTGGTTACCATGCCAAATCTGGGGATTTCGTGCCTCATTTTGCTGCAAAACAGAGTGTTAGGCCCTTACCCCCACCAGATTCGACTATTTATTTCAATAATTAGCATAGCAAAGCACTTAAATTCTCCAAATAAATGCACAGAACGTGGAGGCGTCCGTTTGGGTTTCAAGGAAACCCGGTGGACTTTGGACAAGGCTATCTTAATGAGTCATTACGTGGACAACATAACTAACTCGGCTAGGTTTTACCATGATGCATGTACAGTTTGACGGAGTAAGGTTTCTATTTTGAAGTGCTAGACTAGTACCCTTGAGCGGACAACTCAAGAGGGAAAGGCACAAAACCGTCAACTACACCGTTGATTGACTGGTATTACTGCAAATATGCCTTTGCCAAACTTAGGGGGTGGTAGTACTGGAAGTGTGCAACTACTCATTAAAAGCGTTGCTATACTATTTGTTTGGCACGAGTGGAATATGATGTTGAAAATGCCGTTTATAAGAATGAAACATATTGGCATGTATTTTCACGTTCATACAATAAAGTTACAATGATTGCTCAAAAATTAGAACAACATTGATGGAAAAGCGATAAGTGAAAGTAAACAAAAAAAACAAAAGAAACAAGTCAGTTTCAAATAAAGACATAAAATAAAAGCAATAAACTAACGTATAGCATGCAATGGTAAATGCCTAAATAAATCCCCAGTAGAGTCGTCATGCTATCGACGCCCCCTTTTTTTCCTAAAGCGAAATCGGGTGCACGACATTCGGGAAGACAACTCTTTTCCCACTTTGAGAATTGGGGTTTTGGGTGTTTGGAGAGTCGCCACCTACTGATTATAGTGCATTAGGACACCTTTAGAAAAAGAAAAAAAATGAGTTAAAGATGGAAACCGAAGTTTGGGTTAGGGCTTGAAATTATCTCGAGGGGAAGGTGTTAGGCACCCCTCAAGATCCACTAGTGTGGTTCCCGGCCATGCTACAATTGTGACTTTAAATGCAAACGTAAACAAGCAAGCATTGCAAATATGGGAAAATTGTTAGAAATAAGAGTGAAAAGGATTTAAAGATGCTGAAATTTAGAGGATAACAATTTTGTAATTTAAAAAGAGACACGCAATGAGGGGAGAGATCAAATAAGTGACACAAATAACTTAAGGAAATAAACAAACGATGGAAGTTTGAAAAAGTTTTGGACAGCTTTTGAAAAATCTGAGAATTACAACTAATAAAGAAGGAGGGGGGTCCTAGGCTTATACATTACATGGATCATTCGCACAACACTGATACTTAATTGTACACGAAGTGTTATCGTGTAATCATCATCTCCGTGTCTACCCTTCCCACCCCGTTAAGGTATTAAAGCACGGAATGGTATCGTGTACTTACCCCATGCTACTACCCGTCCCAATCTTATCAGTCCCGGGGTATTAAGACTTCTAATCCTAAAGGTGAAAGAAATAGATGGAGGCATTTATGAAGTTTAAAGGATAAAATTCTAATCAACATTCAAAATAAGTAGCAAGTAAAAGGGGATAACAAACAATCATACAATGCTCAAATTAACCTCAGAAATCAAACAATCATAAAGATTATCATGCCTTAACAAATACTGGTTTGGTCTTAGATTAAATTTAAGTAGCGAGCGGACTGGTCCAACACATATATTTAGACAGAAAGTCTGCATTAGGCAACTAGGATGCAGTTGTCGGATATTAATGCATTTGATGCGGGTTGTTATAGGAAAGCACCGATTTTTAGAAGGTAACTAATGCAGAAGTGTTATTAAAGAAAAGGGGGGCTACAGACTTAGGACAGCATTTAAAAAAGATGAAATTAAAAAAAAAGGATCGGAGGACTGTCTCAATTGTACATGCAAAAAGAGTAGTTGTTGAAATGCAAAAGAGACAGAACTTTAAAAAAAAGTAAATTGTGGAGTTGATTTAAACAACGAGTTCAGGGATTGTTTTGAAAAGGAATGAATTTAGGCAGAATATTAGAGAAGCCGTGTTAGAAAAGATATGCAAATATGAAGAACTTGATTTTTGGGATAAAATGCGCACTAGTTTAAAAGAGTTTTATCAAAGGTTAAAGTTTTGAAAATGTTACTAAGTCAGGCGTCTAAGAACCAATTAACAAATTATTACTGCTTTAAAAAAAGGCCAAACGAGTTTGTTGAAAAATCCTATAGGTATGATATCTATGTTATTGATTTTAGCACTTGTTAATGAACTTGTGAAAAGATGCTTGTTCAATTAATCCTAAAATGTGCCTAATGAATATGCGTATCCTATAGGCATCACATCTATTAATTTTCAGGAAATTTTATGCTCATATAGGCAGGATCTCGTGATGCATAGTTACAGAATATGAGGATTAAATCCTATAAACATGCTTTCTAGGTGAGTTAAGCATTAAATCCTATAAGCATGGTCTCTATGTGATTGAATCAGAATTAGAGCTCCTATAGGCAGGATTTCTAGTTTGATAAAATAAATTCTAAGTCATGATTTCTACCCTTTGGATGAAGGAAAAATAAAAACCCTTCCCACACCCTTTTACTATAATCCCCGTGTTTCATAGAAAAGTGTTACAAACCAAAGGATCAGACTGGAAATTAAAAGATACATCAAAAGCTAACAGCTAAATCCCTGCAGCCTAATTCAACCTTAATGTCCACTAATATGTATTTAACCAACTCCGGGATTCATATTTCCAAAGCCTTCTCTTTATCTACAGTGTTTCAAAGTTCCAAGGAATCTCAGGGATTCCAGGCATTGCATACACCCGGGATATTATCAGAATTAGAATAGTGTAGTGTGGAAGAGCCTGCTCTCAGGCATCCAAGTTCAGAAGGAGCTCAGGAGTCCCAAAGCATGGCTTGCAAGAAAGGGGCAGAACTTATAGCTAGGAATAAGTGTATAGTGAAAGGGAATTGTGAAGCCATGACAGGTGGTGGTCATACCTAGCCATAAAGTAGGCTGGCACACCCCTGACCATTTGTTTGGTTGCACAAGTTAGGAGCAGACCTTTTGAAGGTCAAACCAAAGTCTGGATAGTGATTAGGACACTATCAGACCCACGTCCAGGGCTCAAGCACATAAAAGGGGAAATAGAGTGTGAATTGATTGAGTTAGGGATTCAAAGAACCCAGTTCAGGATCATAGACAACAATATTGGAGTACTGCTATGCCTTGTACAATAACTCACATTCAAAAGGGGTAGGGGGTAAGGGAATTCATAAAGTATCAAACTCACAACAAAACAAACGATTGCACACATTATTTAAATAAATACTGGACTGTAAAAGAAAAGGGTAAACAAATGGGTAGAATTAAGCACATTGTTGTTGAGCATGTAAACTAAGTGAGACATACTAGTATAGAAGCAAAAGAATGCAGAAGAAAGCAAACACAGTCCATAGCAATGCAAGGATCAGAAAGAGAGAGAGAGTATAAATGAAGGTGAATTGTGAACTCAGATTATTCTGTGTTCGTGTGTGTTCAAAGAGAAAGGAGGAGAGTATTTATAGTGTAAAAACAGGCAGAAAAAATAAGGCAAAGATTGCAGTTCAGCAATAATTAGGAGATCAAGTGTCAATTAAAATCAAATCAGCATCAAACACTTCCTTTAATGAAGGAATTAAATCAAACGGTAGCATGCAGGTGTTAAACTAGGAAAGAGATCACGCAGAGCTGGACATGACAAATAAGGAAAGACTTTCAGCATAGTATGAGTACACCACATGTATTAGGGGTTAGGTTCATTGGACCTTAATTAAGGAAAGGTTTGTAAGAATCCCATACTAATGTAATTAAGGTAATGGGATCAATCAGCTTAAGTAGAAAAGCAGAGTCGATAGCAAAACATTTCAAACACGTCCAAGAAACAATGGAAATCAAGACAATAAAGGAAAGAATCAATTATAAGAGTGCAATCAGAATCACACTAAGGAAAAATTTCTTGAAAAATCACTCACAAGTTACAGAAAGAACTCAGTATATATATACACGGATGTACAAATAATAGGCATGTGTAGATAAATTGTGGCAAAATAATAGAATGTAGCAGTACCTAGAAGGTATGATAGTCAAGTTTCAGTGCTTAATAATAGAGAAAAGATCAAAAACATGCAAAGAACTCAGGACCAAAAATAGTCAAGAGAATGGAAACACACTGCAATTCAACGAACGAGTTGCACAAACAACTTCAAAAAGATTGAATAGTCCCCAAAGAAATTGGGGTTTTCGAAAATCAAATGAATTTAGAGGAGATGAGCAGTCAGACAAACAAACAGATTTAGAATCTCGGATAGGCCCCAAAAAAATTAGGGTTTTCACTCATGCTAAATCAGATATAGGAGAAGGTGAGTCAAGTGAATAATAAACAAATCCTCTAACAAAATCCGAAAATTAAGTCTTTTAAAATGCTAAATCAGATAAAAATAGAGTGAGTCAAGCAACCATTAACAAACAGACCAGGAAACTCAAACAAAATCCCCAAGAAAATTAGGGTTTTCAACATGCAAGTTCAGATAGAAGATAATACAGCCAAACACAATAAAAACATGTTGAGATTCAGAGAAGAGATGTTCGAAATAAAATAACATGAAACCCTAGTTAAGGAAATAAGAGTTTCTAAAAGCATAGATTAAAGAATCTTTGAGAAAATGCATAAAAGGTTCACACACACATACATCAAAAACAGATCTAAAATAAATCGAAGGAACCTCAAAGATTAGGGTTTCATACGAAACACAAGAGAAGATATAGGCTTTGGAAACCATCGATCTGAGAAGAGACGTCGAAGATCGAACTTGAATAGCCACGGTTGGCCGGCAAAAGGTCGAAGACGACCGCAGAACAATCATCGAGTAGGGCTTGGTCGAAATCCTTTAAGAGCTGGTCGTTGGACCTTTAGAAGTGAGCACACAGAGGCCATGAGAGGCTAGATAGACCTCCGATGAGCTTAGGGAGCCATGTATTAGGGTTTCGATGGGTGGGGACGGCTAGGGTTTTGAGAGAGCTCTAGAGACGAGAGCATTTGAGGGCCGCGGATTGGGAAAATGACGTAGGGTTAGGCGGTTGTGTGAAATTAAAAAGGTAAGAAGTAACGGTGGCCGTTGATCTAAATGATCAACGGCTGAGATTTAAAAGGGATATGGGTTGGGTCGGTTCAACATGTGCTGGGTCGGGTAGGCACGTTAATTAGGTTGGGTAATTGTATTTCAAATTGGGGCTGAAATGGGACGTTAAATTGGCTAAAATTGAAATGCAATAAGGCCAAATCGTAAATAGCCAATTTTCCACTTTTAATTTTGTAAAAATAGTAATACTGATTTTAAAAACAAATTAAATATACTGGGTAAATAGGTATTATATAAATATTAATTAAAAAATACTGGGATTAATTTTATAAACATAAAATATCATAAATTACAAGATAGGCTATAATTGTAATTATATGCAATTTAGCTTTAAAATACCAAACAAATTTGTAAAAAATAAGCGAAAATTAATTTAATTATATTTAGGTGTAAATATGAAAATAAAATGAATTATTCATCAGAAACGATAATTTGGGGAATAATGATTTGGTTTTGTTGTGTAAAATAGGCAATAAATTGGTTTAAAGAATTATTAAAAATGTCAAAACTCTTGGATAAGCTTATATATGCACCAATATGCTATTTTGAAAATATTTGGGTATAAAAATACTTAGGTAAAAATTGGGTATCAACACTCATTGGGATTTGCCACCACGTGCTCGGTCAAAATGAAGAAGAAGTTAAACCAAAATTGACGATTCGCCTTATTTTCCATCTTAACCACCAATCCCTTTGTCCCATCGTGGTGTAGGTGTATCATCGTACCTCTGTGAAAGCTTAGCGCATAAAGATACAGTAGATGGAGGATTTAAATCCTGTGGTTGGCCAGCTCCGCGTACTTTATCAACATGAGGAAGAGTTTATAAATATAGGGGGGAGTTGGTCTGGGCATATACAGTAGTATTGGCAGAATTCCTCCGCCAGTGGGGAAGAGAAAAAGAATAGCCCACTTGGAACGGGTACGCACAGAAGGCACAGCACCCAGGGCGATGGATATGGATTATGTCACTGCCAGTCGAGAGCAAGTCAATATGGGCTGGGATGTTGTATTTGTCTCTAAGTTCGACAAGGCGGCCACATCCATTTCGGACTACACAGGTTCAGGTTTATCTGTAGCCGACTATGAGAAGGCTGACCTAACTTTATCCTCAATAGCAACAACAACATCCTCATCGCGAGGGGGCATTCCCACTGCTAAGAGGTTGGGCTCAAGTGCCTCACCAGAAATAAGGGGTGTATTCACTATTTTTGGATATTTGAAAATACAGAAGATACATACTTAAGATAGGCAAAAACAATAGGAATCACTCGTACTAGAAAGGAGAGTAAGAGTGCAAAAAATGGAAACAACTGGAGTAAGAACATAGAAAAAATAAGAAGGGAAGAAATGATGCAGGCTCAAGGATTGGGAAATGTAACGGTTCACTCAAAGGGTTCCCCTTATTTATAGAGAACACCGGCGCTCATATCGAGATAATTAACCGTCAAATGCACAGGGATCAAAATGATAGGGACACGAGAAGCGATTCAACTTATCTGGAATATGCGTAATGATAACGCGTAAGGCTGTAACGTCACTCTGAACCAACGTCATTAATTGTGGTTCTCAAAACTCCATGTCACCATCTTCCCCGCGATCGTCACTACTCGACCTCCTTATCCAATGTTCTAAAACTACGACTAATAAAGTCAACTCATTGAGGTCGGCCAAAAGACTACCTGGATAAGTGGCGGGAGTTACTGTATGGGTCAAAATTGAACTAGAGAAATTCAATACGCGGAGATGATTGTCATGAGTGACCTTCAAATCAATATGGGCAATTTGGCTGTAACGACCCGGCCGGTCATTTTTTTGGAATTTACACCTCGATCCCCCTTTAAATACTTCTCCTAAGTTCATTTCTACTATTTTGGTTTGCCGGGACGTTCGGTGTTAGGATTCAGAGTGTTCTGGAACACTTAGTCCCTAAATGAGAGCTTAAGAGTTGAAAAATGGTCCGTATTCCGAATAGTGTGAAGACGGCCTCAGAATGGAAATTTGATAGTTCTGTTAGCTCCGTTATGTGATTTCAGGGTTAGGATAATGTTCGGAATGTATTTTTGGAAGTCCGTAACTCATTTAGGCTTGAAATGCCGAAGTTTGTATTTTTAAAGTTTCCGGTCTGATAGTGAGTTATTGATACGAGGGTCAGAATGGAATTCTGAAAGTTGCACTAGCTCCGTCATGTCATTTGGGATATGTGTGCAAAATTTCAGGTCATTCAGACGTTTTTTGGTTAGGTTTTTTATCATAAGCGTATTTGGAAGAAATTGGAAGTTCTTAGTCTTGAATCATTGTTTATATTAGGTTTCCGGTGTTGTTTTAGGGGTTTTAAGGATTGTGACAAGTTCGAATAAGGTATTAGGTTGTATTGGTTCTTTTGGTTGAGCTCCCGGGGGCCTCGGGATGATTTCGGGTGGTTGGCAGAAGAATTTGGAGTTGAATGAATTATTGAAGGCTTCTATCTTCTGTCATAACAACACCTGCAGTTTGGGTTCTGAAGGTGCGGAGCCGAATAAGTGGCTGGGACATTGCAGATGTAGGTTTTGGGCTTCTTCAGTTTTTTCGCAGGTGCGGACGTTTTACCGCAGATGCGGTTACGCACTTGCGAGTTTCCCATCGTAGATGTGGCCCCTGAGCCCTTAAATGAAAACCGCAGAAGCGGCATGGATACCGCAGAAGTGGGACCGCAGAAGCGGAAATGCCTGAGCAGAAATAGCAAAGTCGAGGGTTAAGTTTCAAAAGTTGGAAAATCAAATTTGAGCTTGGGAGAGGGCGATTTTGAGAGGGTTTTGAAGAGGAGATTATTGGGTAATATTTCTTTGATCCCTTCTAGTTATATATCATCATTTTTTAGTTAAATCCATCATTTAAAATTTGAATTAAGGATAAAAAATTGGATAATATGGGTAAAACTTCATTGGCTAAACTATTGACTTATGAGTGGGCAGTTAACCTCCGATTTGGGAGATTTTTATATGGCTAGATATGTGAGAGTGCGAGGGTTCGGAAAATGTGAAAATTATTCAATTTCGAGGCATTGTCCTAAGGGGCATTTTGGTCACTTTAACTATTTTTGCGCCCTAGCTTTAAATTTAATAGTGGAATTAGTTGTTTGCAATATTATTTACGATATGTAATTGGATTGAATATATTTGGGCCATTTTGAGATGGATACTCGTGGCAAAAGTGTGGTTCCTAGTTCATTATTGAGCCGGTTCGAGGTAAGTGGCTTGTCTAACCTTATGTGGAGGACCTTTCCCCTTAGGACATGATCTTTTAATATTTGAATGCCGCGTACGTGAGGTGACGAGCGCGTACTTGAGCTAGTTGTTGTAAGCATGTTTCTACTTGAAGTATTTAAATTTAGATTTCTTGTTTACTCGTTCATTTTAGACTGTGAGTTTAAACCTGTGTTAGCTTAGAGAAGCATGCTTAGTTGACTTACTTGCTTAATTGTTTAACTGTACTATTTTTTACTTTGTGAAGCATGTTACGCTAGAATTTACTATTACTTATTCTGATTTTTAGCATTTGTTCTTAGATTATGAGTTGTGATTGTGGTGTGTTTAATTTGGGACTACGGGATGGCTTCCCGAGAGATCCATCTGTACTTGATATATTCTGGATTGAGGATGCGGGATACCAAGAGATCCCTGGCACATGTATTTTTATATATATCGGGATACTAAGAGATCCCCAGTGTATATGACAAGGATACCAATAGATCCTTGGGATACCAAGAGATCCCCAGTGTATATGATGAGGATACCAAGAGATCCCTGGTGCATATGATGAGTATACCAAGAGATCCCCAGTGTATATGATGAGGATATCAAGAGATCCTCGGGATACTAAGAGATCCCTAGTGCATATGATAAGCATACCAAGAGATACTCGGGATACCAAGAGATCCCCAGTGTATATGATCAGGATATCAAAAGATCCTCGAGATACCAAGAGATCCCTGGTGCATATGAGGATACAAGAGATCCTCGGGATACCAAGAGATTCCCGGCTATTATTCCTTATCGAGAGTAGTATTCCTCATATTGTTACCTTTGCTTTCTATTACTAGTCTTCCTTATTTATTCGATTTAGATTCTCGCTGTAGACTTTATTTAAACTGATTCTGTTATCTTATTGTTTTTATTTCTGTTCCTCGTCACTACCCAACCGAAGTTAGGCTTGGCACTTACTGAGTATAGTTGTGGTGTACTCATGCCCTTCCTGCGCATGTTTTTCATCTGCAGATTATCCAGGTAACTCTACTCAGGCGCACTATCCTTGTGTCGAGGAGTTATACGGAGATTTCGAGGTATATCTGCCGTGTCCGCATACCAGGAGTCTCTATTCTGTTGTAGCTTTAGTATCTACTTATTATTTTCTCTCAGTTGGTTAGATATTCTGGAGTTAGAGCAGCGTATGTTTCTATTAGCCTGTGGTTCCCGTGAGTTTCAGGGTTTTGGGATTGAGTTGTAGACTTCCGCATTTCGTTTTGGTTGTATAGGCCGAGCGGCCTTATATGCAGTTATTATTTTTCATATGTTCAGTTTTAATTAGTTACTCTGCAAGTTATATTAGATTTTCGCATTGTTAGGGTTACCTAGTTGTAGGAACTAGGTGACATCACGGCTTGTTCATGGAGGGTTAACTGGGGTCGTGACAAGTTGGTATCAGAGCTCTAGATTCATAGGAGTCATGGAACACAGGCCGGTTTATTAGAGTCTCATTGATCGGGACGGAAACGTTTGTACTTATCTACGAGAGGCTATGTAACTATTTAGGAAAAATCTTCACTTCATTTGGGTTCCTTGTCATGCGATACTTTTTTTTTGACATCAATTCCAAAGTTCTATCTTCTATTCTCTCACAGATGGTGAGGACACGTACTACTTAGGACGATTATGCACCTGTATCCCCTACTGCAGCGGTCAGAAGTCGGGGCCGGGGTAGAGGCCGAGGACGTATCCGTGTTGCCGCGAGAGCACCTGCGCGAGCTACTGCTAAGGTACCACCAGTAGATCTAGCTAGAGTTCAGGCACCTGACACGCCTACAGTTACTCCTACTTCAGCCCTTCAGGAGACTTTGGCACAATTCCTGAGCATGTTTGGTACATTTATTCAGGTGGGATTGATTCGGGTTATACCGACTACTTTACAGATCGGGGGAGGGTCCCAAACTCCCGCCGCCCCCACACCAGAGCAACAAGCTTCCATTGGTCAGGTTCCAGGTGTCATGGCGATGCATCCTGTGGTCCCAGTTCAGCGGATGGTGAGTACCTCTCACCGAGTAGAGGACAGGTGTTCCAGGAGAGAGAGGACAGACGAGGTCAGGAGAGAGAGTATAGAGGAGTGAGTAGACCTCCTGGACCGGGGAGATATACTGGTCATTATTTTGGAGGCAGGGTTCGTCATGGTAGGGGTTTTGTAGGTCATCCATCTCAGTTTTCATCTCATCGTTCCCACAGAATTTTAGGTGTTTAGGGGTCTTGGAGTGCCCGTACCGCACAGTTCCCATAGCGACGTCCTCCCAGAGCTTGTTTTGAGTGTGGTGACACCTGTCATGTGGTGAGGGATTTCCCTAGACTTGGGTGGAGTGCACCTCCACAGACTTCTCAGCCACAGCATGCCCCGCAGAGTCCTCAAGCTTTAATTACAACTGCAGTTGCTACCCCACCTAGTCGTACCGAGACTATTGCCTCCAATTCTATCATCACAGGTATTGTCATGATTTGGTATAAAATTTTATTGGTTCTATTCGATTTAGGCTATACTCATTCTTATGTGTCTTCTTATTTTGCTCAGCATTTGGGTGTACCTCGAAATTTCCTTGAGTTTATCTGTTTATGTTTCTACTCTTGTAGGATAATTCTCTTATTTTGGATAGTGTTTATCGGTCGTGTTTAGTTACTATTTGTGGTTTTGGGACTAGACTAGATTTATTGTTACTCAGTAAGGTTAATTTTGATATTATGTTGGGCATGGACTGGTTGTCTCCCCATTTTGCTTCTCTTGATTGTCACGCCAAGACCGTGATGCTGGCCATGCTAGGCATTTTTTGTATTGAGTGGACTGGTAATTTAGTTCACACTCCCAGTAGAGTTATCTCTTTCCTTAAAGCTCAGCATATGGTTGAGAAGGGGTGTGTCACGTATTTAGCTTATGTGAGAGATGTCATTGTTGATACCCCTTCTGTTGATTCAGTTCTAGTGGTACGGGTTTATCCCGATGTGTTTCCAGCTGATCTTCCAGTTATGCCACCTGATAGAGACATTTATTTTAGTATTGATTTGTTGTCGGGCACTCAGCCCATTTCCATTCCTCCGTACCATATGGCTCCTCCTGAGTTGAAGGATTTGATGGATCAGTTACAGAAATTGCTTGATAAGGGTTTTATTCGACTCAATGTTTCACCATGGGGTGCTCCTGTATTGTTTGTGAAGAAAAAATATGTTTCTATGCGCATGTGTATCGATTATCGTCAGTTGAACAAAGTTACGATGAGGAACAGTTATCCCTTGCCTCATATTGATGATCTATTTGACCAGTTTCAGGGCACACATGTGATTTCTAAGATTGATTTGCGCTCAAGTTATCACCAATTGAAGATTCAGGAGCTGGATGTCCTGAAGACTGCTTTCAATACTTGGTATGGTCACTACAAGTTCTTTGTTATGTCATTTGGGATGACTAACGCCCCAGCAACCTTTATGCATTTGATGCACAGTGTATTCAGGCCCTATCTCGACTCGTTCGTCATTGTTTTCATAGAGGATATTCTTATGTAATCCCGAAATCGGGAAGATCATGAGTAGAACCCGAGGAAAGTGCTTTAGATCCTAAGAGAGAAGAAATTATATGCAAAGTTATCATAATGTGAGTTTGGTTTGACTTCTGTGGCATTCTTGGGCCACGTGGTATCGAGTGAGGGCATTCGAGAGGATCCGAAGAAGGTGGAGGCCATGCAGAGTTGGCCCAAGCCCTCCTCTGCTAGACAGATTTGTAGTTTCTTGGCTTCGCTGGTTATTACCGTCATTTTGTAGAGGGGTTTTCATCGATTGCAGCCCCTATGACTAGATTGACCCAGAAGGGTTCTCCATTTCAGTGGACGGATGAGTGTGAGGCAAGCTTTCAGAATCTCAAGACAACTTTGACTTTAGCCCCTATTCTGATTTTGCATACTGGTTCGGGGTCCTATACAGTTTATTATGATGCCTCACGGGTTGGACTTGGAGCGGTGTTGATGCAGGACGGTAGGGCAATTGCCTACACATCTAGACAGTTGAAGATACATGGGAAGAATTTCCCTATCCATGACCTTGAGTTAGTTGCTATTGTTCATGCCTTGAAGATATGGCATTATTATTTGTACGGCGTGCCTTGTGAGATTTACATGGATTATCGGAGGTTACAGCACTTGCTCAAGCAAAAGATCTAAACTGGTGCCAGAGGAGGTGGTTGGACTTACTGAAGGATTATGATATTATTATTCTGTATTACCCCGGCAAGGCCAATGTAATGCCGGATGCCTTGAGTCACCGGGCAAAGAGTTTGTGTTGTTTGGCATATTTACCATCTTCAAAGAGGCCTATTGAGATAGATGTTAAAGCCTTAGCCACTCAGTTTGTGAGATTGGACCCTCCGGAGCCCAGTCGGGTTCGAGCCTGTGTGGTCTCCCAGTCTTCCCTATTTGATCGTATCAAGAGCGGTAGTATGATGACACTCATTTGCTTGTCCTTCGGGACAAGGTTCAACATGGAGATGCCTGTGATGTGACCATTGGAGATGACAGGGTATTGAGGATGCAGGGCCATATTTGTGTGCCCAATGTTAATGGTGTACGAGAGTTGATTCTAGCAGAGGCCCATAGTTCGCGGTATTCCATCCATCCGAGTGCCGCGAAGATCTATCAGGACTTGAGGCAACACGAATGGTGGAGGCGGATGAAGAAATATATAGTTGGTTATGTGTCTAGATGCTTCAACTGCCAGCAGGTGAAGTACGAGCACCAGCGCCCGAGTGGGTTGCTTCAGCAGATAGAGATTCCGAAGTGGAAATGAGAGCGCATCACCATGGATTTTGTATCTTTACTCCCACAGATCTTGATGAAGTTTGATGCCATTTGGGTCATTGTGGATCGATTGACCAAGTCCGCTCATTTCATTCCAGTGTGTAATACCTATTGATCGGAGTGATTGGCGGAGATTTATATCCAGGAAATCGTCTGTCTGCATGGTATTCCAGTCTCTATTATTGCGGATAGAGGTACTCAGTTTACATCGCGGTTCTGGAAAGCCGTGCAGCAGGATTTAGGTACTCGGGTGGAGTTGAGCACCACATTTAACCCCGAGATGGACGGACAGTCCGAGCGTACTATTCAAATTCTAAAGTATATGCTCCGTGCCTGTGTGATTGAATTTGGAGGGTCTTGAGATCATTTCTTGCCATTGGCAGAGCTTTCATAAAACAACAGTTATCAGTCCAGCATTCAGATGGCGCCGTATGAGGCCTTATATGGTAAGAGGTATAGATCTCTGGTAGATTGGGTTGAGCCGGGTGAGGCCAGGCTATTGGGCACAGAGTAGGTGCAGGATGCGTTAGAGAAGGTAAAGATGATTTAGGATAGACTCCGTACAGTCCAGTCCAGACAGAAGAGCTACGCGGACAGGAAGGTTCGTGATGTTTCATATATTGTTAGTAAGCAGGTTCTGCTTTTGGGTTTGGCCCATGAAAGGCGTCATGAGGTTTAGGAAGAAAGGAAAGTTGAGTCTGAGGTTTATTGGCTCTTTTGAGATCTTGAGGCGAGTTGGGGAGGTTGCTTATGAGCTTGCCTTACCTCCCAGTTTAGCCGGAGTTCATCCGGTATTCCATGTTTTGATGCTCCGGAGTTATCACGCGGACCCGTCGCACGTGTTGGATTTCAGTTCAGTCCAGTTGGACAAGGATCTATCTTATGTTGAGGATCCAGTGGCTATATTAGACAGGCAGATCAGAAAGATGAGGTCGAAGAACATTGCTTCAGTAAAGGTTTAGTGGCAGGGCCAGCCAAGCGAGGAGGCGACTTGGGAGACCGAGTAGGATATGCGCAGTCGATACCCTTATCTTTTTACTACTTCAGGTATGTTCTCTATGCTCCTTCAAGGATTAACGAATGTTTAAGTGTAGGAGGATCTAACGACACGGCCGATCGTTCTTTCAGAATTTATGCCCCAATCCCATATTAACTGCTTCCGAATTTCATTTTTGCTATTTTGGTTTTCGGGACGTTCGATTTTAGGATTCGGAGTGTTCTAGGACACTTAGTCCCTAAATGAGAGTTTAAGAGTTGAAAAATAGTCCGTAATTAGAATAGTGTGAAGATGGCCTCGGAATGGAAATCTGATGGTTCCGTCAGATCCGTTAGGTGATTTCGGGGTTGGGAGTGTGTTCATAATGTATTTTTGGAAGTCCGTAGCACATTTAGGCTTGAAATGCAGAAGTTTGTATTTTTAAAGTTTCCGGCCCGATATTTAGTTGTTGACCTGAAGGTCGGAATAGAATTCTGGAAGATGCAGTAGCTCCGTGATGTCATTTGGGATGTGTGTGCAAAATTTCAGGTCATTTGGACGTGTTTTTGATGTTTTTTTTATCAAAAGCGTATTTGGATGAAATTTGAAGTTCATAGGCTTGAACCTTTGATTAAATCGGGTTTCCGGTGTTGTTTTAGGTATTTTAAGGATTGGTACAAGTTCGAATAAGGTATTAGGTGGTATTGGTGCTTTTGGTTGAGGTCCCGGTAGCCTCGGGATGATTTCGGGTGGTTGGCGGAGGAATTTGGAGTTGAATGAATTGCTGAAGGCTTCTGCCTTCTGTCATAACTGCACCTGTGGTTTGGGTTCCGCAGGTGCGAAGCCGCATAAGAGGCTGGGCCATCGCAGATGCGGGTTTCGGGATTCTTCAAGTTTTCTGCAGGTGCAGATGTTTTACAGCAGATGCGGTTATGCAGCTACGAGTTTCCCATCGCAGATGCGGCCCTTGAGCCCTTAATGAAAACAGCAGAAGTGCATGGATTCCGCAGAAGCGACATGGATTCAGCAGAAGCGGTCCTTTGTCCACAAAAGCAGAAATGCCTGAGCAGAAATAGTAAATTTGAGGGTTAAGTTTCAAAAGTTGGAAAATCAAATTTGAGCTCGGGAGAGGGCAAATTTGAGAGGGTTTTGAAGAGCAAATTATTGGGTAATGTTTATTTGATCCCTTATAGTTATATATCATCGTTTTTAATTAACTCCATCATTTAAAATTCGAATTAAGGATAAAAAATTGGATAATTTGGGTAAAACTTCATTGGCTAAACTATTGATTTTTAGTGGGCATTTGACCTCCTATTTGGGAGATTTTTAAATGGATAGACTCGTGAGAGTGTGAAGGTTCCGAAAATGTGAAAATTATTTGATTATGAGGCATTGGCATGAGGGGAATTTTGGTCATTTTACCTATTTTTGCGCCCTAGATTTATATTTAATAGTGGAATCAGTTGTTTGCAATGTTATTTACGATATGTAATTGAATTGAATAGATTTGGGCCATTTGGAGTCAGATACTCCTGGCTAAAGCGTGGTTCCTAGTTGATTATTGAGCTGGTTCAAGGTAAGTGCCTTATCTAACCTTGTGTGGGGGACCTTTCCCCTTATGACATGATCATTGAATATTTGAATGCCTCGTACATAAGGTGAAGAGTGCATACTTGAGCTAGTTGTTGTAAACCCGTTTCTACTTGAAATATTTAAATTGAAATTTCCTTTTTACTTGTTCATTTTTTAATGTGAGTTTATACCTGTGCTAGCTTAGAGAAGCATATTTAGTTGACTTACTTGCTTAATTGTATAACTTTACTATTTGTACTATGTGAAGCAAGTTAGGCTAGAATTTAATATTACTTTTTCTGATTTTTAGCATTTGTTCTGAGATTATGAGTTGTTGTTGTTGTGTATTTAATTTGGGACTGCGGGACGGCTTCGCGGGAGATCCCCCTGTACTTGATATATTCTGGATTGTGGGTGCGGGATACCAAGAGATCCCCGGCTCATGTATTTCTATATATTGGGATACCAAGAGAACCCTGGCACATGTATTTCTATATATATCGGGATACCAAGAGATTTCCAGTGTATATAACGAGGATACCAAGAGATCGTCGGGATACCAAGAGTTCCTCAGTGTATATGATGAGGATACCAAGAGATCCTCGGGATACAAAGAGATCCCTGGTGCATATGATAGGGATGCCAAGAGATCCCTGGTGCATATGATGAGGATTCCAAGAGATCCCCAGTGTAGATTATGAGGATACCAAGAGATCCTCGGGATACCAAGAGATCCTTGGTACATATAATGAGGATAACAAGAGATCCCCGGCTATTATTCCTTGTCGAGAGCAGTTGTGAGCACGTGATTTTTGACCTATATACGAATTATTCCCATATATTCAAACAAAATGGTTTTTTCTTTATTTTTACAATTTTTGTGAATTTTGTGTCATTTTTTTGGTAAATGTTGTATTTTATCCATGCATCTTAATTCATATGAAAAATACAAAAATACGCATTTGCATTTAGGATCTATTTTCATATTTTAGGATTAATTAAGGGTAATTTGTTTTAGAACCAAATAGGAAGAAAATAACAAAAATGGTACTTGTAGCACTTTTAGTTTAAATTTGTATTAGTTTGCATTTTTAGGAATTAATTAGGAAGTCTATCTTTAGTGTTAATTTGGTCGTGAGTTTTATTTTAGCATTTTTATAAAATCAGTAAAAAGTTAAAAATACAAAAATGAAAACATAAATGCAAAATAAAAGAAATAAAAAGAAGGAAAAAATTAGAAAAAATGAAATAAAAAGAAGAAAATCAATAAAGGGCTACCTAATGCAAAGACCCCAATTTGGGCTCGTCCCATTCCCAGCCCAAACACTCAAATACCCTTTCCACCCGCCCAAGCCCAAATGGTTACCACCCAGCCCGTCGTCTAAATGAAACTAAACGACGTCGTCTCCGTAAATCAATCCCAGCCCTTAATTTT
>MU679522.1:68344-81323 GCA_026770625.1 Nicotiana glauca | reverse complement strand
CCCCCCCCCCCCCCCCCATCTCGTTTCCCTCACACATACACATAATCCCTAACATAACGCCGCCGGTCAGAAACCGTCGCCGGCGGCGGCAAGTCTCCAAATGACCCAAAAATTACACCAGGGATTCCCCATGACACCCTCTTCCCAAGCCCTAAACTTTCATGGTTCAACTCACATCTGGTCTTCTCGGATATACAGATTTATTGCCATCGTCTCCGCCGCCCACGGCAGCGCCGGTTACCAAACCCAACCAAAATAACACCAATTGCTCTCCTCACTCTCCTCTTTCCAATCATGCCACCAGCTTCCTTCGAATCTAACCACATCTCCTTGGATATTTGTCTGAAGCTCAAGCCCAAAATGGCACTTTGTCCAAATGGCTCCAAATTCGCCCCCCACAATCTCCTAACCTCCCTCATGACGATTTCCATGCCAGAATCTCTGGAATCTCAGTAGAGCTTGGAGATTTTTGGATCTAGGGTTCGTACAATCCAACTTATTTTGGGAATTTTTCAGGGCCGAGCGGGTTCTAAAGTACGTGTTCTGTAGTTTTACGTTTTTATTTTGTTTATCTGCATAGTTTAATTCCTCTTTTGCTTCTTTTTCGTTCTATACGTTCTTAATCAGTGAGTTTTTGTGTTTAGTTTAATCATGATATGATTGCTCTTTGTTTTTAGATAACATGTTTAAATGTTAGTTAATTGGCTCAGGGATTAGTTGTTAGGATACTTGGATTTTGCTATTAATTACAATTCAGTGTTATCTGATTATGATATGGGTCTTACTCATGTTTTGGTTAGTATAGATTTAATTTCGTTTAAGGTAGCTTTGTTTAGTTGATTCTGCTTTGCTTGATCTCTATGTTAATATTTGATTTGTGAGTTTTGATTAGTTTAATTCAGTCCAATTGGGTTCAATCAGCAAGTGTCATTGGGTAATTCAGTAGTTCATTTAGTCATTAGGCTTAGCTTAGGTGATTGGATGTAGCTGGTTGATTTTAGTAGTTTCAGGTGGTCTCCAGGAATATTTTGGGGATCCGAAATGGCGCAATTTGTTAAGGGTGGTAATTTTAGAAATCAGGCAAGGGTAGTATAGGGATTTAAAGGGGATAGGAACATGATAGATAAAAGTAGAACCTTCTAGGACATTCCAAAATAGGACTTCAGTATACATTTTAGGAAGTTTAAGGCACTAGCTTGGGTAGCAAGTTAAAAACAAAGTACTAAACTGAAAATAAAGGAAGGACCCATGGGGAAAATAACAATTGGAGGGCTGCCCTTCACTTTCCCAATAAAATGGCATTCCTATGCCTGAGAAGAGGAGGTTTTTTTTTCCCACAACATTCTCCCCCAAAAGCATTCTCTCAACTCTTCATATCTGAAATAGATATTCAAAATTCAAAAGCCAAAAACAATTGAAAATTATAAAAAAAATAAAAAAAAATAAAAACTGTGTTGTTGTAGTCCTCTTAGTCTAGTTTTGAGTCCTAGAGGTTAATTTGCATTTCCTAGATAATTGCTGGCCATTGGAAAGTCCAGAAAGTGTTCCTGTTCGATTTTAGATTTTTTTTGGGTTTCAATCAGATCATTTTGGTCATTATTGGATGCTGAGTTGCTGAGATGCTTTCCTGATTTTTATGAAACTATTCTGGTTCAAAATCACTTGATTGTTGCTATGTTTGACTGGTTGAATTCCAGTAATTCTGGCTGCTGCTGACTTCCCCTTGTTTCTGTCTGATTCACATTCCAGATACACATTTGAATCCCCCTGATGTAAGTTCAACAATGAAGTGAAATGATGTTTTATGCCAGATCTGAGCTCATTTGATTACTTGTAGTTATAGTCAACTAAATGACGAAGTTATTTAGTGCTAATTTGTCGAATGGTATACTGGATCATGATTTGTTTAAGTTAGGATTATCGCCAATTGATATGGAATGTTAAGTGTGAGCACCTGATTTTTGCCCTATATATGAATTATTCCCATAAAATACAAACAAAAGATGTTTCCTTATTTTTACAATTTTTTGTGAATTTTGTGTTAATTGTTTGCATGTTATTCGTGCATGTTAAGTCAAATAAATATATATATATATATATATATATATATATATATGTATTTGCATTTAGGATTTTAATTTTAGTATTAATTAGGTATTGATTTGTTTTTAGAATAAAATTTAAAGAAAATAATAAAAATAGTTCTTAGACATTTTTCATTGATAATTGTTGCATTTTAGAAGTTAAATAGTTTAATTTTGAATTAGGTCTTTATTTTAGAAAATCAGAAAAAATAATAATAAAATGCAAAAATATAATAAAAGAGTAAACGAAAATAAATTGGAAAGAAGAAAACAAAAGAAATTTAATAAAGAGTCTGCCCTGAATTGGGCCACTTCTGCCCCATGTCCAAACACCCCAGGCCAGCCCAATCCACAACCCACACCCAAACTGACCAGCCCAAACCCCAGAAACCCGGTCCAAATTTAATGTTTGAAATAATTAAAACGACGTAGTATTGAAGCCATACTACGTCGTTTTGAGTTCAAGAGATAAAATCACATCTTGTCCCTTCATTTAATCTCATCCGACGGCCCTGGTTTAATGTTGGGTTTTAAATATAAATGTCTAAAAAATGACACAAACCCTAGAGACAAATAGGATCTTCCTCGTACCCCTACCCCCATTCCGGCGACCACCCAACATCCACCATGCCCCACCCTATCTTCACCGTCCTCCGCCCAGCGCCACCAGCCGGAAATCGCTGCCAATCGACCCCAAATTAACACCCCTAAACCTTCTCTACCTCCTCTTTCCAAATCCACCCATGGTTTCCCTCAAATAGTTACCAATCTCATTGAATCTTAGATCGAAATTTTGGTCAAATTTCAAACTCATCCCAACTGGTCCAAACTCACACCACCCATTATCCTCATCTCCTTCTTCATAAATCTATAGTCCATAACCCTCAAACATTCTTTTTTCTTCTCAAATCTTTATTTAAAATCCGGCCAAGAACCCTAAATATTCAAAATCGGGGTTTCTTTGATTTGACACTACAACTGCCTTTAATCGTGTGTTTTCTTATTGAAAACACATAATTAAAGGCGGTTTTGGTCCAAATAGTTCCAAATGCGATTTGATTCAAGTCCGGACCTAAATCAGTAAGTACCTCTCCTTTGTTTGATTACATCTTTTATTTCTATTTTTTACTATTGATTTTGTTCTCATAGTTTAATTGCTAGTTTAATTTTTTCATTTTTTGCTTAATTCTGTTTTGATTAATTTCTTGAAATGGTTCTGATTTTTATTAATTTTGATTGTTTGTTATTATGTTTAGATTTTAGTTTGTTCTGAGTTTTAATTTTAGTTTGATTTCAATTGGATTTTATTTTAGTTCTATTTTGATTTGTTCTATTTTATCTTTTGATTCGATTTTTATAATTTCAGTGTTTTCAATCAGTAAGTACTTATTATTGTGATTTGTTAGTTTTAATCAGCTTAGTTTAGTTTAATCAATAATTAGTAATTCTTTAGTTCAGTGTTTAATTAGTTTTAGGATTTAATGATGATTAGAATTGATTTCCAACCCTAATTGCATTTAGTTGATTCTAGGAGTTTGTTTGGTTATATCTGCTTTAAAAATTAGTAAACATAATTAGTCTATAATAATAAAAATAAAAAAGAAGAAAAGGGGTAAGGGTTAACAGTAATTGATCAAAAGAAGGGAGGGCACTTTTGGGTTAGTAAAATGGGTTAGTAATGAATAATAGAATGCAAGTGAGGGTAAAATAGACATTTCAAAGGAAAGGAACATAGAAGATACAACTAGAACCTTCTAGAATGGATTTTAGTGTAAGTTTAAATAAAAAACGTGTAGTAACTTGTTTAACAAATCAGAAAAAGGGGATTAATATGAAAATACTAAAAATTGAATTTTTCTCCAATTTTAATTCTATAAATAGGAAGTAATTCTACCTTTAAAAAAAAGTTTTGGAGCCCTAAGAAATTCCCTCAAAAGATTTCTTCTCAATTTCATATCTCAATTTGATTTTTAAACTCTCAAAAATCCAAAAATACATGAAAAATCAATAGAAAACCACAAAAATAGTACTGTTCCATTCAATTTCTTAGCTTATTTCGATTTTTAGGTAGTTGACTTGCATTTTTAGCTCAATATCTGATAGCTGAAGCTCAACCGTGTATCTGGTTTGTTTCCAAGTGGGTTTTGGGTTCAATCAGAATAATTTTGGATCAATTTAGAGACTGTGTTGCTAAGATGTGTTTCTAGGTTCAATTTGAAGGTTATTTGGGTGTATTCGAATCTGTTTTGGATCGATCTATTGACTTTGTTGATTTTAAAACATTTCTGAGCTCTTCCTGGACTGATAAACGTATTTCTGGGCTGAAACTGGATCGATTGGTGTTGTTTGAACTCACATGTGTAGTTGCTGTGATCTGCTGTGTGTTATTGCTGCTGATCCATCTTCTCTCTTTCATTTCATTGCTATTTCAGGTACACATCTCTGGATTGGCTGAATGTATCACTTCTTTGTTGAAAAATGAAAACGAAATTGAAGCTTCTGATGTAGATCTATTGTTTGTTAATTCTACTACGTTTGAATGACTTCTTTTCCTTGAGTGATTTAGTTGGTTGTCCATTGTATTAAAAATGGACTGTAATTAGGACTTTAAAAGAGACTTGGACTGTTTGTTGCGCTTAGTTTCAATTAGATTGTGATTACACTGATTGAACTTGTTTAGATTTAGTATATTGGTTAACATAGCCACTTGGATATTGTAAGTAGTTGGACTTTTGAAATTTTGATTTCTGAAAACTGATTTTGGATTAGCTGGACTGAGATAGTTTGAGTTCAGCATCTCATTGTGTAAATATAGCTAAATTCGCTGTTTGGATTGTATTAAATTGAAACTGAACTTGAATTGGCCAGATTGTTAAACTCTGGGTTTAATTTCATTTCTTCTAAACTTGCAACTTCAATGAAGTGTAATCGAATTCTTGTTATGTTTTGTCATAGTAAACAGCATTAGAATAGGATTAATCAAGGTCTTATTAAGTGTTGAATTAAGTGTTAAGTGATTCAAATGAATTAAAAAATAAAAAGAATGTTAAGTGTCAAGATGATGTTTATAGCTGATGTTGGAAATTAATTGGGGCTGTTTTGTATCGTGACCCATCCAGATTCGAACCTAGGCAGTGAACCTTAATTCACTAACAAGCAGCCCAGGTCCTTTTATGACTGTATATGTGTGGGCCTGGGCTGAAATTGGCAACTGGCCAATTTTGCTTTGATATAAAGTTACCAGTTAGTTTGTTGCAATCCAATAACTAATTAGTCATAGTTACATTAGGAATAGCCTTAAAATAAAATGATGAGACGAGCCTCGCCAAAGCAAAAAACAAAAATTATGGGGCCCTCAATCAATAATTGCTTACAAAAATACTAGAAATCGGAAGGACCGTTTAGCGAATTTCACGGTCTTTCCAAAAATTAATAAATGCGTAGTTGCTTTAGGCGCGAACGTTAATAATATTACTTTCCTAAATATGGGTGCACGTTTATGTGACCCAAATCCAAATCACAACAAAATCGAAAAGCTACGGGCGTACTGGTACGGCGTGGTTCGAGAGACATTTTCACGACGTTGTAATTCTTGTAAAATAAATAATAAATATAATAAAAGCGGATTACTAATAAAAAGCACATAAAAAATAGAACATGTATGGAAATCAGATAAAATCAAATACAACAGTTGAGCGACCGTGCTAGAACCACGGAATCCGAGAATGCCAAACACCTTCTCCCGGGTTAACATAATTCCTTATCCGAATTTCTGATTCGCGGATTGATAACAGAGTCATACTTCCTAGGTTCGGGATTCAATCGGTGACTTGGGATACCATTAATCTCCCAAGTGGCGACTCTAAATAAATAATAATAAATCCCGTTCCGACTGTCCTTTAATTGGAAAAACTCCCTTGAACCCTTCACGGGGTGTTTAAAACTTGTAAAAAAGGAGGTGTGACATTAAGTTGAACCGTAAACTGTTGGAATTTCTGGATCTGTGATACTTCATTAGTGGTAACTTATTATATAGCATACAATCGTTTAGTAACAGGCTGAGTTGATTTGGACTTGTTGAAACTATCAGAATTGGAGGAAAAGTCATGAATTAGTTTTATTGTAATTGATCATTGGATGGTTCAAAACCAGGTCTTGTACTAACTTCTTCTTCCCTGCTTCTGTTGAATAAAGCTTTTGTGTCATTAGTAACAGGTTATTGTTATAATTAGTAACAGGTCATTGTTAAATTGGTTTAAGTCATGTTAATTTGCCGTCAAAATCGAATCCGGATTGAGCTATGATTAGTTAGATTAAGTTGATAATTGTCGCCTTTTGTCTTGAATATTTCAGTTAATGCATTAGTGGAAATAACTGTGCAATTGATATCAGATTTGTTTTAAAATAATTCTTTAGTGACCCTTAAGTGGTTCCTCGTCAATGTTGCCTAAAGTTTGATGCACGTTAAGTGAGGCTCCCTTTTAGTTTGATTGACGAGAATATTGAGTCGTATAGCCTGAGATTTGGGCCCAGGAACGATGTCAACAGCCCAAAACTGGGCAGATCTGGCATTAAGGAAGTCACATGCCTGGGCCAATGTAGAAATCCAACATTAATGGAATTATGTGTCCAATAAAAGACTCAGATTTTAACTGTAGTAATTCGTAAATAAGGATTGGTAACTAGGTTTTTTATGTGTTTATTATTAGAGACAAAAACAAGTAGAAAATCGTAGTTGCTTTAGTTTGCCTTTTAAAATAAATGAGACGAGCCTCGCCAAATAAAATAAATAAATTACGGGGCCCTCAATAAATATTATATTCAAAATACTTCGGGAGGGCCATTTAGCGAATTTCACGACCTTCCACAAAATAATAATGCGCAAGACTCTTTAGGTGTGCTTTTAAATAAAGTTACTTTCTTAAACTCAGGTGCACATTTATGTGGCACAAATCCAAATCTCAACGGAGTCGAAATGTGTTGACAACCACGGGTGCATTGATTGCGACGCGGTTCGAGATACGTTTTCACGACGTTGCAATTCTTCTAAAAATGAAAAAAATGGTTCAAAAATTAAAAAGCACATAAGCAAGAACATGTATTGAAATTAGATAAAATCAAATACAACAGTTAAGCGACCGTGCTGGAACCACGGAACCCAAGACTGCCTAACACCTTCTCCCGGGTTAACAGAATTATTTACTCAGATTTCTAGTTCGCGGACTGTTAACAGAGTCAATATTTTTCCTCAGTTCGGGATTCAATCGGTGACTTGGGACACCAAGAATCTCCCAAGTGGCGACTCTGAAATTTTAATAACAAATCCCGTTCTGATTGTCCTTTAAGTGGAAAATCTCCTTTATGCCCTTGCGGGAGTAGAGAAAAAGAAGGTGTGACAGCTCTGGCGACTCTGCTGGGGACAAGAACCTAGAACGTTTTGTTCGGGGTTAAGAATTAGAGCTTAGATAAATTATTGTATTTGGTTATATCTGATTTACGTACATGTTTCACGCTTAATGTGCTAAATGTCTACCGCTTTGATATTATCTAAACTGTATATAAACTGTGCCGAAACCCTTCTCTTCTCACCTCCGGGGATGTGCTTACTGGTTGAGACTCCCTATTCTATTAGTGTCATACCCTGAAATAAGAAAGAGGCCGGACAAGTTACTAAGTCGGATGGCCTTTTGGTTCCCGGTACGTAGCCCCCTCCTCGACTCGAGTTGTCCGCTCGAGTACACAGTCCAGAACACATACCCAGGTTTTGAACTTTGAATAACTTGACTCAATGCCGGATCCCTAGTAGGAGCGCTTATTTGCATCACGTGCATATGACTTAGGGGACTCGACATAGGGGTTAGGTCCGTCTAGGACAGGTAATCGGATATGAAAAGACCACCATGATGCATTTTACGTGTTGCATTTATTTTTCTCCGACTCGCATTCTGACCGGCTTGAATATTTGGAAAAAAGGAAAAAAAAAGAGAAATATCAGTGTAGAGTGTTAATTACATGTTTTAGAAAAACGACCAATGTAAAACTAAAGTTGAAACTCTGCCAAATTTTTGAGGAAAGTAAAAATAAAAAAAAAGATGGAAAGGGAAAAAGGAAAATTTGTTCTTACAAAAAAAATGGTTTGTTTTTTTTGTCAATAAAAAAGACAAAGAAAACAAAAGAGTTTTATTTTCAAATAGTTTGTTGAAAAGAAAATATAAAAAAGAGTCCTACTTTCCGAAATATTGTATTTTTCAAGAAGAGTCATGTTTTCAAAAATAGTTAGTTTATTTGCCCGAACTATGCAGGTTTTATTCTCACCGAATGTGAGATAAGTAGGCAACCCTCATCGGGTCCAACCTCCCCTTTGCAAAAATAGCCAAAAAATGTCAAAGTTTTAATTTTCGGCATAAATAAGTCGGGTGCTGCCATTCTTGTCAAAATAAGCCGAATGTTCCCGAAAGGGACGCCGGAAGACTACTTTTGCAAGAACAGCCACCTTGGGTCATTTTATAAAGATTTTGGCCGGTTAGCCAACGCAGCCTTAAAATCTTCGTCCCCGAGGTGCTGAAAGGCCATGTTTGCAAACCCAGCTCTTTTATTTTAATTTGAAAAAACAAGAAAAAGAATCATTGGTCAGGTGAATACCGTTTGGATTTTGGTCAAAATAAGCCATTCCAGCTTCGGCAGCGTCTTAAACCATTCTTGCCGAAATAGCCCTAGACTATCTTTTAGTTGTCGAAAGGCTATTTTCGTAAAAGAACGGACAAGTTTGTGAAGTGTCATAAAATAATCCTCCCCGGCCTCAAAATTCATGTGAAATTGGGAAGGGGCCACGTTTGCAAAAACAACCATTTGGTTAAAATTGGCACGTAGGGAAAGAATATGTCAGTTGGTTCTTGAGTTTGTGTTTTTGTTCGAGGCTGTATCTCATCTTTTCGTCAGAATCTGTTAGTTTTGTTTAAGTTTGTCAGCTTTTGAATCATTGTAATCAAAGTTTGCTTTACTGTGAAAAATTGAAAGTTCCAAAATATGTTTTATTGTTATTTACCTTTTATCTTAACGAACTACGCCCCGTCTGATTCATGCGGGGTCATGATATGTAGGCAATCTTCATAGGATTCGACCATAAACAAATCAAAGGGAAAACAAAATAATAAGAAACACAAGATAGGAAGGGGAAAAGAAAAAGAGAGAAAGAAAATACAGGAAAAAAAAGAAAGAAAAAGAGAAAATAAGAAATCGAGGGAACTAGAGAACCGAAACAAACAGAAAACAAAGGCAAGAATTGAGAAGGAAATAGAGAAAAGAAAGAAAAAAAGCAACGAAAAATAAAAGAAGAAAGAAGGAAAAAGAGAGAGAAAACAGAAAGAAAAAAAGTGGCCATTCGAAATAAAATCCAGGATGACGCAAGCAGTCTAACAAGTGCATAATAGAAAGTTGTTGCGATATATTGAGTCCAGGCAAGTGGTTAGTTGATTGGCATTCTGGCAACCCATTCCTACAACACCCGGTCAAAAGACAAACTGAACATGACAGGCCAGGAATCAGATACCAGTATTATGGAGCCATCAAAATAGGTAGAAGTAGTGGATGTCAAAGCAGTGAGGGAAGAGATGTATAAGTTGAGGCAGCAGATGGCCGAGATGCATCAGGCCTAGGCTAAGGGTCAGCCAGCGCCCGTTTATCCCACCAATCCAGCATATATCCCACCTTTGGCTCAGTCTCAGGAGTCTCCTACTGTGAAATCATCTCCAGCTTTCCCGTTCTACCAACAGAGCTGTGGCACCGCCTCATACCCTTCCCAAGCTCCACCACCCAAACTAAATCCTCCTCCACCAATCACCCATGTCTTTGTGGCACCTCCACCTGCCACATTGCAATGATCTTCTAGCGAGCCATTGTTTCAAGTTTACGGCAGTCAGTACTATCCTCCCAAGCATACCTTTAAAGCTCTTGAGCCATATTCTTACACTCCTCACTTTGAGCTCCCGGTGGAAACTGAAAAGCCGCTTAAAAACCTAGAGCCGGAAGAGATGATTTGAAAAGTAAAAAGCCTGGATCAGTCCTTCAGGAACATGCAAGGGTTGGGTGGCCGGATGTTCAGTTACCCGTAGGGTTCAAAATGCCAAAATTCGATCTGTATGATGGGCATGGCGACCCGGTAGCCCACCTAAGGTGATTCTGCAGCAAAATGAGAGAGACTGATGGAAAAGATGAGTTACTGATGGCATACTTTATCCAGAGTCTGAGTGGGTCTGCTTTGGAATGGTATACACGTCAGAACCACGATAGGTGGTATACTTGGGACGACTTGGCACAAGCATTCGCCTGCCATTTTCACTACAATCTAGAAATTGTTCCAGACCGCCTGTCACTGATAAAACTTGAGAAGAAGCCTGGGAAAGTTTCAGGGAGTATGGGTTCCGCTGGAGAGAACAGGCCGCGAGAGTCGACCCTCCAGTGAGGGAAAGTTAAATGGTGGACTACTTTTTGCAGGCTTTGGAACCAACTTATTTTGGTCACCTGGTGACGACAATTGTCAAATCTTTTAACGAAGTGGTGAAGATGGGAGCTATGGTCGAGGAAGGATTGAAGTCCGATAAAATCATGAGCTATTTAGCGATTAAAGTAACCACCCAGGCCATCTAAAGTGGCACTGGGGTGCGTTGGGAAAGAAGAAGAAAGAAGACGTTGAAACAGTCGAAGCCGGAGCTTGTTCCAGATCTAGAGGCCCTTCACTCTACTACCAACCCAGAACCCACAACTCAAATTTCTCATACACCCCATTTGGCCCTCCACAACACTACTACCCACTGCCAGACCCACATTTTTCCGTTCACTATGCTCAAAGTTATACCCAGCCTCTGGCTTATGCGCAATGGCGTGCACCGGCTCCCCAAAACACCTACTCACTTCCACAAAACAAATATCCACCACCAAGGGCTTACAAAAATCCTCCCGGATCTGGTTTCTATGGGAATCAAGCCTTCCTGAATGAAAGGGTATAGAAGTAGAAAACATTCACTCCACTGGGGGAGACATATACCAATAATTTTTATAAATTGAGGCAGCTGGACCTGTTGAACCCAATCGAGCCTAAAGTGCCAAATCCCCTTCCTAGAAATCCGGACCAGTCAGTGAGTAGTGAATATTGTTCAGGGACCCCGGGCATGATACCGAAAAATGCTTGAAACTGAAAACGATTGTGCAAGAACTCAGTGACACTCACCGGATTGAGGTTCAAGACACTGAGGCCCCAAATATCAATCAGAATCCGCTGTCGGCTCGCCATGAGGCCCATGTGATAGAATCGATGCATAAGAGAGAAATCCTAAGAAACCTTCATAGACGGTAATGATGATCCGTTCTAGCAAAGCCAATTTGAATGAAAAGCCGACCAGTGAGAAAGTGGTGGTTCAGTTGAAAGGGGTGGATAACAAGCCGCTGTCGTCAAAGGTTCTTGGGTCATTGAGTGGTGTGGATGGAGATGTGGGAAAGGGGTTCAAAAGGTTATTCACTGAGGTAAACATAGTTGAAACAGAAGAAGGGTGAAGCATGGTAAATGGGCAGTTCGTCTGACCATGGGCAAAATTCAACGACTGGAAGTTTCGGTAGTGGGTCTTGTTTTTCTTTAAGTTGTCTAGATTATTCCAGGGTCTATAGTCCAGACACTATGTTCCATCCATTTGGATGAGTTAAAACCCTGTTATCTTTTCCTTCAACGAAATGCAATTATCTTTCTTTCTTCATTATTAATTCTATTTCAGTTTGTTTTTATTCTCTGTACAGTTCTTTTTATACTGATATCAATAACATGACATGCATGAGGAATCCTCGGCCCAGTCTTGAAAGCCGGTTGTCACGACCCAGATTTTCCACCATCGGGATCATGATGGCGCCTATTCGTGGTAGCTAGGCAAGCCAACTTACTTACCGTTTCCATTACTAAAACCATTCTGTTGTCAATTTATAGCATCATTAATAATAACAACAATAACTGCGGAAGTCTAATTTTATAAGTCTGAAATAAATACGAAATGCTCAACAATATTCTCTACCCAAGATTTGGTGTCACATACTCACGAACCACTAAGAATAAACTACATATAAAGGTCTGAAAGAAATATAACAGTTGTCTGTCTCGAAATAATGAGGCAACAGTATAAATGAAAAACATAAGAAGAGATGCCGGGCCTGCGGATGCCTGCAAGGCTACCTCAGTTTCGTGATAATAAAATCCTGCTCCCGAACTACTGCTGCTGTTGCTGCTCAAAACCCGGACCTGTGCAAAAAAGGATAGAAGTGTAGTATCAGCACAACCGACCCTATGTGCTGGTAAGTGTCTAGCCTAACCCCGGCAAAGTAGTGACGAGGCTAGACTGGACACCACATAAACCTGTGCAGTTATAAATATACAGCGGAAATCGAATACCAAGTAATTAACAACATGGGAGGGGGAAACATGCTATGGGTAAATACAATTAGCAGTAATCCAGAGTAACAACCAAACAGCTTAAAGTCCACCATGAAACAAGAAGTCAGTATTCAGACATAACCACAGATATCAACAACTGTTGCGGTGTGCAACCCGCTCCATTATTACCATTGTTGCAACGTGCAACCCGCTCCACATATCACTATTGCGGCATGCAACCCGACCCATATTATTTATCATTTATTATTGTTGCAGCGCGCAACCCGATCCTCAATAACATTTGTCATTGTTGCCGGCGCGCAACCCGCTCCTTAGTATCATTTGTCATTGTTGCGGCACGCAACCCGCTCCTCAATATCATTTAACAGTCTGAGTCCCCAAGCAACAGTCACAATGAAGGGACACACAGCAGAAAAATACATGGCAAACATCCCGGCAAGGGAGTACAATTAACAGCTCAATC
>MU679522.1:56589-67294 GCA_026770625.1 Nicotiana glauca | reverse complement strand
TTCTCGCATTTGCGACCAAGGCCCTCTCGCTTTTGCGAGCAAGGGCATCGCATTTACATCTGCAGCTCTTCATTCCAGACTTTGTATTTGCGAAGTCTTTATCGCAATTGCGGTCCTGCCCAGCATCTCCCTTTCTTCGCATTTGCGATGGTAAATCTCGCATTTGCGAGATTGGGTAGACCTGGGCCATTTTCGCAATTGCGAAAGGCCGTTCGTATTCGCGATGCCGCATTTGCGAACCAGGCTTCGCAAATGCGAAGCCTGCAGGTCAGAAATGCATCAGCTGTGATTTAGCTTCAAAAATGCTCTGTGACCTATCCAAAACTCACCCGAGCCCTCGGGGCTCCAAACCAAACATGCACACAACCTCAAAAACATCCTACGGACTTACTCGCGCGATCAAATCGCCAAAATAATATCATTTACATAGAATCGAGACTCAAAACTCATGATTTTACTTTTAAACTTCATAAACTTTCAAACTTGGAACTTATAGTCCAAAACACGTCAAACGACGTCCGATTTCGACCAAACCATACAGAAAGTGCTTAAACAATATATAAGACTTGTACCGGGCATCGGAACCAAAATACGAGCCTGATACCATAGTCTTTTAATCAATTTTCCTTTCCATTTTCCTTAATAATTTTAGAAAAACAATTTAATAGAAAAATTCTTTTACTCAGGTTCTAGACCTCGGATTTCGACTCCGGGCCCATGCCCGAGTCCCACATTTTTTGACGGACCTTCCGAGACTGTCCAATCTCTGGTCTGTGTCCGTTACCAAAAATGTTGATCAAAGTCAACTATAATCATATTTATATCAAAATTCTTCAAATTTTTCTCAGAATTAACATATTTCAACACAAAAATTTTCCGGCTATGCGCCCGGACTGCGCATGCAAATCGAGGTGATAGAAAATAAGGTTTTCAAGGCCTCGGAGCACAGAACAGATGAGGAAAATAGATGATGACCCTTTGGGTCGTCACACCGGTCTTATTCTGAAGTAATAATACAAGAAATTGAGGGTGATAATGAGTTGGAACATGATGACGATTTCACCCGCCTTGAACATTTGAGTTTGATTAATGAAAAGATATTAGTATCAGTGTGTCATGGACAATTGTACCAACAAAATGGAAAGAGCGTACAACAAGAAAGTGCATCCGAGGAAGTTTGAAGTCAGACAGTTAGCACTGAGACATATTTTGCCTCATTGGGCTGAAGCAAAAGGAAAGATCGCCCTAAGCTGACAGGGGCCATTTGTTGTAACCAGAGTGTTTTCTAATGGTGTAATATATTTGACAGATGTGGAAGAAAAATATGTGGAAATGTCTATCAATTCCGACGCCGTCAAGAGATACTATGTATGATTTTTTTATTTTGATTGTAATTGTTTGTATTTGGCATATTTGGAAGATTGAAATGATGAATGCATTTTGTTCGACTATCTAAACACTTTATCCCTTGTTATCCCTTTTTTAGCCTTGTTTATCTTCTCTCATAACCCTCTTTCGGAATCAATGGCATAATTCAGAAACGCAAGTGTGGAAGAAAAGAAAATGAAAAAAAGATGAAAAGAAAAAGAAAAATGAAAATGTAAGAAGAAAAGAAAAAAAGAGAGAAAAGAAAAGAAGAAGAAAAATGAAAAGTGAAAAGAAGAAACAAAAGAAAAGAAAATGAAGAAAAAGAAAGGAAAAAAAGAACAGAAAACAGAAAAGAAAAAGAAGAGAAAGAAAGTCACAACAACGTAGTTTCTATGACGCGAACTACGTTTGGCTTGATCCCGAAAGGGTACGTAGGCAGCCTCTCTGAGGTTCAGTCATAACAAAATAAAATCCAAAGTCCCCAAGCAAGAGACTGGGGTAGAAGTTGTGGTTGCTGTGAGAATGATTCCGAAAGTTTTAGTTTTTAACCAATCTGAATTGTTTTTGAGCCTTTATACCCCCACATTACGGTCCAAAGAAAGACCTTCTGATCAGTCTTTGAGAAATGCCAAGTCAAACAGGTAAAGGTAATTCATGTCTGGGGCAACACTCTAGTTCAAGTAGGAAAAATTAAAAATAAGAGAGTCTTATTGGTGAAAACCTTCACAGGCACCATAAGGCGACGTGAACCAAGAGAAATGAGAGAGTCTTATTGGTGAAAACTCTCACGAGCACCTTAAGGTGAAAGTAAGTTAATAAATGAACAAATGAGAAAGGTTTGTTAGTGGAAGACTGTTTCGAGGCACCGTAGGAATGAACAAGATCAAAGTTTAGGTAAGGTAATCAAGAGATGGAAATTCTGGGGCAACAAAGCATGGAAACTGAAAGCTGGTTAGTTGGACAGATTGGGCCGGTTAGTCCTAAATGCATGTCATGACCATTGGTACCAGTTATCCCTGTCAGATAAGTTTCTTTTTCTTCTCTTTTAAACAATAATCCGATTTTGGATTCTTTTTATCCTTAACTCATAAAATCATTGCATTTCATTTTCTTTTGGGGGTTTTGTCTTTCTAAGATGTTCAATGTCAGTTTTGTTCAATGCAAGTAGAAAGGATTTCAAAGCTCACTACCAGATTCTAGAAATGGTAAAGCACAATGTAGTCAGAGCATGTCAGCAACAACATGATATAAAGTGGAGTGTGGGGAATTACCGGAAGTTTCATCGGTGGAATGATTTGGGAAATGTCGTGGGAAATGTAAAAGTTCAGAATGGGGGTCAAAGGCGTGAAACAGCAGTATGGGTACAGAACATTCGGGTTGTCAAAAGTCGAAGTTTGAAAGTCAGTCGGAAAGTCAAGCAATTCAGAGTCAGTTCGAGGAAGCCGGACAAAACAGAGCAATGTGGCGGAAGGATTTTCAGCATGAATGACATCAACTAACCATCATTTTAAACTGACAAAATTTTCTTTGATTGAAACAGGGACGGGAAAGTTTAGTTGGTTCGGAGAACTCTCCTTAAAGGAAAAACGAGCAGTAATCCGGTTTGACCGCAGAGTATGGTGTGATTAAAATACAAGATAATAATGAATAGCATAGGGGAATATAAGTTGGTTGTAAAGTTTGCATGTTTAGGAAAAAATTCAAGTAGAAGTTGTCAGGACCTTCCTTGATAATAGGATGTAGTTCAAAAACCCTTGTAGATAACATGATGTAGTGAGAGTAATACTTTAGGTCCGTAATTGTTAGGAGTTGTCAGGACCTTCCTGGATAATAGGATGTAGTTGAAAAACCCTTGTAGATAACATGATGTGATGAAAGTAATACCTTAGGTTCGTAATTGTTAGGAGTTATCAGGACCTCCATGGATAATAGGACTTAGCTTTCATTCTTAGTAATATTTGGTAATATGATTCAGTTTGAAACTCACCCATACACCCAGCTTCCAAACTGGGGCAAAAAAATTTCTTTGTTTGTCTATTTTGATACAGTCAGGAGCCCACCTGGAGAACAAGGAAATATTTTTCAAGTTCAGCAATCAGGCGCCCACCTGGATAACAAGGGAATACATTTCAAGTTTCAGCAGTCAGGCGCCCACCTGGAGAACAAGGGAAATGCAATTCAAATTTTAGCTTTTAATTTTTAATATTTGATAACATGTTGTACCCAGTCACCAAACTGGGGCAGAAAATTTTCTTTGTTTGTCTATTTTGTTGCAGTCAGGAGCCCACCCGGAGAACAACGGAATATTTTTCAAGTTCAGCAATCAGGCGCCCACCTGAATAACAAGGGAATACATTTCAAGTTTCAGCAGTCAGGCGCCCACCTGGAGAACAAGAGAAGTGCAATTCAAATTTTAGCTTTTAATTTTTAATATTTGATAATATACTGTACCCAGTCATCAAACTGGGGCAGAAAATTTTCTTTGTTTGTCTATTTTGTTGCAGTCAGGAGCCCACCTGAAGAACAAGGGAATATTTTTCAAGTTCAGCAGTCAAGCGCCCACCTAGAGAACAAGGGAATACTTTTCAAGTTTCAGCAGTCAAGTGCCCACTTGGAGAACAAAGGAAGTAAAATTCAATTTTAGCTTTTAATTTTTAATATTTGATAACATGCTGTACCCAGTCAGCAAACTGGGGCAGAAAACTTTCTTCATTTGTCTATTTTGTTGCAGTCAGGAGCCCACCTGGAGAACAAGGGAATACTTTTCAAGCATTGCCGTCAGGAGCCCACCTGGAGAACAATGGAATACGTTTCAAGCGTTAGCAGTCAGGAGCCCTCCTGAAGAATAAAGGCACATATTTCAAACTTCAGCGGTCAAGCATCACTCGGAGTAATGGCACAATATCTCCGATCACAATGCATGGCAACAACGCAAGAATTTCATCGGAAAAAATACAAGTTCAAGGCAACACAAGAACAAGTTTGAAGACATAGATAGGAATTTTTTAATCCATAGGTCATAGTGTAGGATAGCTTCTTTTTATTTTTGACACGGTGTAATAAGGAGGTCAGCGAGCAATAGTAGCAGCAAAAGCAGTGAAATCACAGCTCCTGGTAGTCCCAGCTACCAAACCTTCCTGAACTACACTGACCTCATTCCAGTTTAGCCCAGGATATGTAGGCAACCTCTGAAGCAGGGTGCGGTCAAACTTTTCAAAATGCTTCACAACGGAATATTTGAACGGGAAAAAATCGCTCGTATTTGCTCACTTATCTTTGCCTGAAAAGTTTTTATGTTTCCGAGCAAAGAGGGGTAGCTTTGAGCACGTGATTTTTGCCCTATATATGAATTATTCCCAAATATTCAAACAAAATAATTTTTTCTTTATTTTTACAATTTTTGTGAATTTTGTGTCATTTTTTTGGTAAATGTTGCATTTTGTCTGTGCATCTTAATTCATATGAAAAATACAAAAATACGCATTTATATTTAGGATCTAATTTCATATTTTAAGATTAATTAAGGGTAATTTGTTTTAGAACGATATAGGACGAAAATAACAAAAATGGTACTTTTCGCACTTTTAGTTTAAATTTGTATTAGTTTACATTTTTAGGAATTAATTAGGAAGTCTAATTTTAGTGTTAATTTGGTTGTGAGTTTTATTTTAGCATTTTTATAAAATCAGTAAAAAGTAAAAAATACAAAAAATGAAAACATAAATGCAAAATAAAAGAAATACAAAGAAGGGGAAAATTAGAAAAAAGGAAATAAAAAGAAGAAAACCAATAAAGGGCTGCCTAATGCAAAGACCCTAATTTGGGCTCGTCCCATTCCTAGCCCAAACACTCAAATACCCTTTCCACCCGCCCAGGCCGAAATGGTTACCACCCAGCCCGTCGTCTAAATGAAACTAAACGACGTCGTCTCCGTAAATCAATCCCAACCCTTAATTTTTTATCTAATTGTTGAGAACAGCCTAGGTTTAATGATATAAAACTGTCCTAAAATCCCCCCCCCCTCCGGTCTCGTCTCCCTCATACACACTTAGAATCCCTAACATAACTTCTCCGGTCGAAAATCGTTGCCGTCGGCGGCAAGTCTCCAAATGACCCAAAAATTACACCAGGGACTCCGCATGACACCCTCTTCCCAAGCCCCAAACTTTCATGGTTCAACTCACACCCGGTCTTCTCGAATATACAGATTTATTTCCATCGTCTTCGCCGCCCACGGCGGCGCCGGTCACCAAACCCAACCAAAATAACACCAATTGCTCTCCTCACTTTCCTCTTTCCAACCATGCCACCATCTTCCTTCGAATCTAACTATATCTCCTCGGATATTTGTCTGAAGCTCAAGCCCAAAATGGCACTTTGTCCAAATGGCTCCAAATTCGCACCCCACAATACCCTAACCTCCCTCACGACGATTTTCATTCCAGAATCTCTCGAATCTCAGTAGAGCTTGGAGTTTTTTGGATCTAGGGTTCATACAGTCCAACTTATTTTGGGAATTTTTCAAGGCCGAGCGGGTTCTATAGTATGTGTTCTGTAGTTTTACGTTTTTATTCTGTTTATCAGTACAATTTAGTTCCTCTTTTCCTTATTTTTTGTTCCATCTGTTCTTAATCAGTGAGTTTTTGCGTTTAGTTTAATCATGATATGAATGCTCTTTGTTTTTAGCTAAAATGTTTAAATGTTAGTTAATTCGCTCAGGGATTAGTTGTTAGGATACTTGGATTTTGCTATTAATTATAATTCAGTGTTATCTGATTATGATATGGGTCTTACTCATGTTTTGGTTAGTATAGATTTAATTTCATTTAAGGTAGCTTTGTTTATTTGATTCTGCTTTGCTTGGTCTCTATATCTGTTAGTATTTGATTTGTGAGATTTGATTAGTTTCATTCAGTTTAATTGGGTTCAATCAGTAAGTGTCATTGGGTAATTCAGTAGTTCATTTAGTCATTAGGCTTGGCTTAGGTGATTGGATGTAGCCGGTAGATTTTAGTAGTTTCAGGTGGTCTCCAGGGATATTTTGGGGACCCGAAATGGCTCAATTTATTAAGGTTGGTAATGTTAGAAATCAGGCAAGGGTAGTATAGGGATTTAAAGGGGATAGGAACATGATAGATAAAAGTAGAACCTTCTAGGACATTCCAAAATAGTACTTCAGTATACATTTTATGAAGTTTAAGGCACTAGCTTGGGTAGCAAGCTAAAAATAAAGTACTAAACTAAAAATAAAGGAAGGACCCATGGGGAAAATAAGAATTGGAGGGCTGCCCTTCACTTTCCCAATAAAATGGCATTCCTATGCCTGAGGAGATGAGGTTTTTTTTTAACCACCACATTCCCCCCAAAAGCATTCTCTCAACTCTTCATATCTGAAATAGATATTCAAAATTCAAAAGCTAAAAACAATAGAAAATAATAAAAAGCCAAAAAAAACTGTGATGTTAAAGTCCTCTTAGTCTAGTTTCTACTTCTAGAGGTTAATTTGCATTTCCTAGTTAATTGCTGGCCATTGGAAAGTCCAGAAAGTGTTCCTATTCGATTTTAGATTTTTTTTAGGTTTCAATCAGTTCATTTTGGTCATTATTGGATGCTGAGTTGCTGAGATGCTTTCCTGATTTTTATGAAACTATTCTGGTTCAAAATAACTTGATTGTTGCTATGTTTGACTGGTTGAATTCCAGTAATTATGGTTGTTGCTGACTTCTCCTTGTTTCTGTCTGATTCACATTCCAGGTACACATTTGAATCCCCCTGATCTAAGTTCAACATTGAAGTAAAATGAAGTTTTATGCCAGATCTGAGCTCATTTGATTACTTGTAGTTACAGTCAACTAAATGATGTAGTTATTTTGTGCTAATTTGTCGAATGGTATATTGGATCATAATTTGTTTAAGTTAGGATTATCGCCAATTGATATGGAATGTTAAGTTGAACCGTAAACTGTTGGAATTTCTGGATCTGTGATATTTCATTAGTGGTAACTTAGTATATAACATACAATCGTTTAGTAACAGGCTTACTTGATTGGGACTTGTTGAAACTATAAGAATTGGAGGAAAAGTCGTGAATTAGTTTTGTTGTAATTGATCATTGGATGGTTCAAAACCAGGTTTCGTACTAACTTCTTCTTCCTTGCTTCTGTTGAATGAAGCTTTTGTGTCATTAGTAACAAGTCATGGTTATAATTAGTAACGTGTCATTGTTAAATTGGTTTAAGTCATGTTAATTTGCCGTCAAAATTGAATCCGGATTGAGCTATGATTAGTTAGTTTAAATTGATAATTGTAGCCTTTTGTCTTGAATATTTCAGTTAATGTATTAGTGGAAATAACTGTGCAATTGATATCAGATTTCTTTTGAAATAATTCATTAGTAATCCTTGAGTGGTTCCTCGTCAATGTTGCCTAAAGTTTGATGCACGTTAAGTGAGGCTCCCTTTTAGTTTGATTGATGAAAATATTGAGTCACATAGCCTAAGATTTGGGCCCAGGAACGATGTCAACAGCCCAAAACTAGGCAGATCTACCATTAAGGAAGTCACACGCTTGGGCCAATGTAGAAAGCCAAGATCAATGGACTTATGAGTCCAATGAAAGATTCAGATTTTAACTGTAGTAATTCGTAAATAAAGATTGGTAACTGGGTTTTTTTTTTTGTGTTTATTATTAGAGACAAAAATAAGTAGAAAATCATAGTTGCTTTAGTTTGCCTTTTAAAATAAACGAGACAAGTCTCGCCAAATAAAACAAATAAATTGTGGAGCCCTCAATAAATATTATATTCAAAATACTTAGAATTCGGGAGGGTCATTTAGCGAATTTCATGGTCTTCCCCAAAATAATAATACGCTAGACTCTTTAGGAGAGCTTTTAAATAAAGTTACTTTCTTAAACTCGGTTGCACATTTATGTGGCCCAAATCCAAATCTCAACGGAGTCGAAATGTGTTGACAACCACAGGTGCATTGATTGTGACGTGGTTCGAGATACGTTTTCACGACATTGCAATTCTTCTAAAAAAATGATAAAAGTGGTTCAAAAATTAAAAACCACATAAGCTAGAACATGTCTTGAAATTAGATAAAATCAAGTACAACAGTTAAGCGACCATGCTGGAACCACGGAACCTAAGAATGCCTTACACCTTCTCCCGGTTTAACATAATTCCTTACTCGGATTTCTGGTTCGCGGACTGTTAACAGAGTCAATAATTTTCCTCAGTTCGGGATTCAACCGGTGACTTGGAACACCAGTAATCTCCCAAGTGGCGACTCTAAAATTTTAATAACAAATCCCATTCCGATTGTCCTTTAAGTGGAAAAACTCATTTGTGCCTTTGCGGGTGTAGAGAAAAATGAGGTGTGATAGCAGTATTACTCGTATTGTTACCTTTGATTTCTATTACTGTTATTCATTATTTATCTAGTTTAGATTCTCGCTGTAGACTTTATTTAAACTGTTTCCATTATCTTATTATTTATTATATTTTATCTCAATAGGGGCCTGACCTTCCTCGTCATTACCCAACCGAGGTTAGGCTTGGCACTTACTAAGTACCGTTGTGGTGTACTCATGCCCTTCCTGCGCATGTTTTGCATATGCAGATTATCCAGGTACCTCTACTCAGGCACACTATCCTTGAGGCGAGGAGTTATACGGAGACTTCGAAGTATATCTGCCGCGGCCGCAAACCAGGAGTCTCTATTTTATTCTAACTTTAGTATCTAGTTTATTCTTTTCTCTCAGTTGTTTAGATATTCTGGAGTTAGAGCAGCGTACTATGTTTCTATTAGCCTATGGTTCCCGTGAGTTTCCGGGTTTTGGTATTGAGTTGTAGACTTCCGCATTTCTTTTGGGTTGTATAGGCCGAGCGGCCTTACATGCAATTATTATTTTTCATATGTTCAGTTTTAATTAGTTATTTCGCAATTTATATTAATTTTCGCATTGTTAGGCTTACCTAGTTGTAGGAACTAGGTGCCATCACGGCATGTTCATGGAGGGTGAACTGGGGTAGTGACATTGGACGAGGTCGATCAGTGGTCAACAGAACTGTCACGCCCCAAAATTCGAGCGCGACCGGCGCTCTACCGAGTAAACCCGACTGAGCAAGACTGGCAGGTTTCATACATACTACCCAACCCAACTCATAATTAAATAAGGGATAGACTCCATTAATCGAATTCTATCAACATATAATTAACGATTTCCATTTCATTTTCATTAGCAAGTTCATTTCGCCACTTTAAGGGTGTTACAAGTTATATACATCATTCCCAAACATCAATATTTCTATTTTAATTTCCAATACCCGACACTACCCACAACCTGTCTACGGAGCCTCTAAATATAACTGAAGAATAATACAGAAATGCCGGCAACAAGGCTCTGGCTATACCTTACAAAAATACAAAATTAAGACTTCGGGAAGAACAGCGGCATAAGCCACGTCGGGTCCCGAGGGCAAAGGGGCTCATCAATACAGCTGACGGAAAGTGGAGGAGGTGTTACTGCCAGTGGACTGGAGTGCCTGCTATAGAACCACCTACAATCATAACACGAATATAGCACCCCCGGCAAAAAGGAACGTCAGTACATTTGAATTGTACTGGTATGTATAACTAAACACCATTTTACTAGAAAGAACTATCAAACTGATACAAGAAAATAATATGGGCAAATCAAAGAAACAAGCCATATAATCTTTCATACAATTTCCACAACATAGATTAGGGCATTTCTGTCACGTGTTCACCACTATTCTCATTACCACCGCCATCTCGAGCGGAGTCCAGTCACGACCTGACCGGCTACTGCACCTCATTGGAGGCATTAATCTCAATAAATATTTTATTTCCCTTATCCGAAATTCAATATCATCACATTACCACCATGTGTGCGGCATGGTGTCCGATCTCGACCCGATCGGCTGGGCCACCTCATTTGAGGCATTACTCCATTCTCATTCGTCAACACCTTCAGATCTTTGTTCCACACATATCATAACAATTCCTGGGGACTTATGGCTACCATCATCACATCGCTTTCCCTTTCCAATATTCGTTTTACAAGTTGTGATCATAAACACATATATCAAAGATAATTTACGTTGCAATAACAGGTAAGTGAGTACATAGCTAGCATGAATAATTCTTTGTTTCAATGTTGGCTTATAGCCCAAGTATTTCAACACATAACTGTACTTTTCATCATTATCTAATTATCAAGATTGGTACATTATTCACATTGAGGCACATCCTTCATGAATATGTATAGATATATGCAAATCAATTAATGCGTAGTAATAATCAATAAA
>MU679522.1:4052-55195 GCA_026770625.1 Nicotiana glauca | reverse complement strand
AAGTGAGCACATAGCTAGCATGAATAATTCTTTGTTTCAATGTTGGCTTATAGCCCAAGTATTTCAACACATAACTGTACTTTTCATCATTATCTAATTATCAAGATTGGTACATTATTCACATTGAGGCACATCCTTCATGAATATGTATAGATATATGCAAATCAATTAATGCGTAGTAATAATCAATAAACTAGCCATTTCAACTCATACCATACTTTCGTAAATGACAACGGAGATCAATTTCTAATAAAAAGGGGGCTTTCGCCATACATACCTCAATAAACCTTTCCTTACTGTTTTACAAATTTCCGGAACTCTTAGCACTTCGATCTATTGAGTAAAAATTACAAATTAAATCGAGAATTATAGATGTGATTGAGACTCTAGCTTGGTTCAAACACAATAACAAGCCCTAGAGGTGCAATTTATATCATTTTATACCCCTCTTTAATTCACCACCTCCCACTACTCTAAGGTTTAACATGCATGCAAGGAATCCAATGTTATACCCATGAATAACCTCAGTAGTGACCCCTTATATCTGAGAATAAAACAAACAAGAGTTGGGGTGATGAAGTATAACCTCTTGAGATGAAGATCTAGGGGTTTTCACTTGATTTTCTTCAAGGACTTAGCCATATCTTATGGAGTAATTTGATGGGGAGACTTTCCCTCTCTAAGAACCCTCTGTCTCCCTCTTGAAATGCTCAGAAGAATGCTTAAAATGAGCTATAACACCGAATATATCAATATGGAAGTTGGGTTAAAAATTAGAAAATTGGAGCCCCGAGTCAAATATGTGATCGCATTTGCGATCACAGAGTAAACATGCGGTCCGCATAATTGACCGCAAAAAAATGCAACCCAAAAACCGGACACTCTGACTGAGTCTGCGGTTACAATGCGTTCCGCATTCATGTTCTGCGGTCGCAAAGTGCACCGCAGAACTGATCCTCGCAAAATTCAAAGGAAAATATGCGACGACTATGTGGTCCGCATTTCAATTTTGCGACTGCATTTCAACCGCATAGCTGACTTCAATTTTAACCAACATTCTGACTCACTCTGCGACATATATGCGGTCTGCATTCTTGATTTGTGGACGCATTCTTGGCCGCATTTCTTGCATTTTTCCTAGAAACTTATTCTTGACTTTTTAATGCATTATTCAATCCAAAAATGTCCGCGCCGCAGCTCTCAAGCTTGTCGCGAAGTATATTTATGAATTGCTAACACATGCTCCTAAATTGGCACCATGGGGTCCGGGTTTTCGAGTAGGGATTTCACGGGGCCTTACATCATCCCCCACTTAAGGTCATTCGTCCTCGAATGAGGATCAAGGTTCACTTATTAATAGTCTTAGTGCAATCTTCCCCTCCTCACAACCCGAAACAGGTTGACAGTCCCACAATTTAGCTAACTCCCTCGATTTCCGAAAATATTTCTAGAGTTTCCTTTGTAATTTGGACATTTCCACCTGTTAGAGAGCCCCCGAAACATATTTCCAAGCACCATTACACAATTCCTATCATATCTACAAATGGTATACAATTCATTACCCCCAACAATTGCACGTACTCAAAGACATTGCTACATTCTCCACAAAAATTAGTCACTTTAATGAGTCCCGTATAAGTTAACCGTTTCATCATAATAAGTGCGTTTCAATTAATCATTACCAATCTACACTAGTTTACTTAGAGATAAGAGTTCGCACGATCACTACTAGACTTGTTCGAACATATGGGGATATTTTTCTTTCATTTCATCTTCAACTTCCCATGTGGCCTCGCCAACTCGATAAAGCACCACAATACTAATATATCATTGACAAGAACCTCAGCATTACAAACACTACTTTATCACAATGATACCTGGCATGGACTGCACACATAAGAACCAACTGCTAACCAATCAATAGAAAATATTTTATTTACACAACACCCTCGGCCTTCAATGGCCTCTTGTATCTACAGACTTCTCTAGAACACATTCACGGTAGCAATTTTGACCCCTAAACTTGCTTAACAAGGATAACAAGTAGATATTTCGCATAAGCTAACTATCCACTAACTTCACCTTCATTAATTTCCACCGGAATGATACACAATTGATCTCCACCCACCTTCTTGGACATGAACATGTGGATCCATAAAATATATGGCGAACAACCATAGGGACACTTCATACTCCTAGTGCGGCCTACTGTGGAATAAACTTATGCTACCTTTATTATCAACTCACATACATATTCAGGGGAAAACATTGTGAATAGTCTACTCACCCTCAAAACTCTAAGGCTCTAGACGAACACTCACACTAAACCCTTGATGACCTTCAACAATTACCCTAATATGTGCTATCATAAATTGACCATAAAATTACCCATCCAATATATATATATATATATATATATATATATATATATATATATATATATATATATGATTACATGGTGGAATTTCATCTTTGACACGTCTGAACGTACAATACCCAATAGATCTAATACAGTGAGGAACAACAGAGTTTAAGATCAGGCTGGAGTTATTCAGGAATCCATTAATGTGCTAAGTAGAGAATTTCATGAGGTTATATTCTAAGGGTTACAGAAGGTTAATACTAACAATACTGACATGGTTTATCATTATGAGGACATCAATTATTAGACAAATAAGTCACAGGGGTAACTCGTACATTGGCAATAGGAACCACTAAGGAGGAATACTCGCGTACGTGAACCACTCGTTTTCTAGAGTGTAGGGAAAATCCATTTATCAAGAACAAGAATACTCTAGCACATTGAATGTGTACGGGTTTCAAAATACATGCAGTTGAATTACACTCTTAACATTACTTGACACACGACATCTATGCCATAAGCCCGTGGGGATGAAAAGAAGTTGAACGCTTACGAGGTTATCATATTTCAGACAGCTTAACTCCTTCCTGAGAATTGATCATATACGAGGGAACTAAAGATACGACCAAACTTGTCTTTCAAATTGATATGCTCATGATATGTGCAAAAATCTGAGGGCACCTAATGTCATATGTTTCTCATGTAAGACCACATAGCTCGGATATCTAAATGTTGGGATGAAATCATGTACTGGTTAGAGGCATTCTAATGGTTAACATGATGCTCCAGGGAGAAAGAAAAATGACACTCCTATCCTCCCAAGGAGGTGTAATACCTAGGGTGGCAAAACTATCCTTGCAAGAAACTTATATAGTCAATTATTTTAGAAGTCGAGTGAGAAGAAAGTCACGTAACCCAACCAATCCGACCCATTTAAGACTTTGGAAAAAGGTATACACTTTGGTTTGAAATCATGGCAATTGAATCTCGAATTTAAGGAAAATCATTACTTTAAAATCCCATGAGACAAGCCCTCGTAGTCCTACAAAACCAATAACAATGACGAGAAGTTACTTAAAACCATTACGAGTTGGTATAGAACAAGGCCTTAAAGTGCCCACTTGGATAAGTTTAAAAGAATGAGCCGCCGTAATGCATTTATTAGAAATAAGCAACCTAGGTTATCTAGTCACAGGGACAAGCAAATCATGTAAATGATTGTTAGAAGATCATTTACAAGGAGTACCAGCATTATTTATTTATTCTAACAAAAAGAATATGTCCCCACCCTTGATGCTATAAGACTTTCTCTTTTGATGCCATGAAACATAAAATGTGTTTTTACAATGAGAGTTATCAGATGAAAATAGATGGTAAGGCAGCACAACTAAGAGTACCACTTGGAATAGACAAGCTTAAACAGAGTTGAAGACATTTGAAGTCTGTCGAAAAGGGGAAATTTACCCACTCTCAGGGTGCTTGTAGAGTACATAAAAGTAAGGTTAATTAAATCAGATCATATCGTTGGATAACTAGTCGAGACATCGAGGTAATATCGCATCGAAGATTATGGGTACACAACACATGATGCAAGACAACTGAAAAGAAAGGAAAAGAGCCTTATGGAAGTAACCTTTACATCATAACCACTAGGAACGGTGGTAATATAAAGCGATTATAAGAAGCTACATTTTTTGAAAGAAGGTCTCTCTATGTAGTCACGTGATGTATAGCTCCAGAATTCAAAAATCCGATTATATTTAGCAACTCTACTTTATAATGAAGCACTACAACACACTTCTATGCAACCAGCTGTTACAAGCCATATTGGGAGACGTTATAAGGCATGACCGAGAGAAAGGCATTTACATATAAATGTGTCACTAGGTGTATTTCTCCTTGGTCAACCCAAAACCTATAGGCGAGAGTTAGTCTGATGAGCAGATCATTGGACTAGCACATGTGTAGATAATCCATTATCGAGAGGAGATCATTCGATCTTAGCAATTGCGACATGCTATCAACCCTTTATGAACTTGAAGTGTTATGGGAACCCAATGAGATAGTATAGAATAATCATGGAGGGTTTGCTGATGTTCTTAATGAGTTCTTCATAGATTTTAACTTGGGAACTACCCAGATGCTAATGAAAGACAGAAAAACATAAGAAACTGGCGTTGTGCTATAATAACCCCCAAAGGTGTGCTTGGTCTTGATGGAGATCCTAGCAAGGGTCCTTATAAGACAGAAAGTGTTACAATGACTCATAGAAGGATATGTTCTCTCATGGTTATCGAACATGTGTGGGAAAACAAGCTCAATGTATTCACTAACTAAAGAACATAATTAACACATGTTATGGAGGTGTAACGGGGAGATAAACATTTGTTATAAGTTGGACACGATTCTGCAATATTAGCTCCCAACTGCTATATACGACCATGCCACGAGCAACCACAATACCAGGACAAGGTGAGCTACTTACTACGGGATGTCCCAAGTGGACGTGAGGATCTAAATTTTCAGAGAAACTTTATATTCATGCACATGGTGACCATTTCGATTGACATGCATTCATGTGAGGTGTTAAGGTACGCTCTTATGTTAGTAGGCAGTGAGAAGCTTTCATGTTGGTATTCACAAGAGAGTAGATTGACTGTTCAAATCATAAAAGCCATATACACAACTGAGTAGAAGGGTGACTCGAGAAGGATCGCAATGCTGGGATGCTTCACATAGATCTTTGCACCACATAGGTAAATTTTACGACGGTGCATGTAAGGGCACAAAAAAAGTAGATTTTGTCCCATTTAAATAAAATATTCTGTAAGAATTTCATCGAATATAGTACCTTAGTGAGAATTTAGGAAAAGCAAGTAGGAAATATCAATCCTAGAGTTATAACTCAATTCAAGGGCATAATTATAGAACTTAATTCCACAAGAATGTAAATAAGAGAATTCATAATAGAGTGGGATCACGAATAGTGCATCTCGTTCAAAGGGTCGATACACGCAATGTTTTGTTATTCAACACCTTGTTATGACCATATTTATGAGAACTCTTCAATATGGATGTACGTATACAATAAGTAGAAATTCTCATTTCACTCACTTAACGACGTTAGGTTGGTCGGGAAATAGCTTAATCAATACCCCTCGACTTCACATCTCTAACGTACGTTGGTAACATGATGATATACCACATGATCTGATGGTGCAGAGATATCAATAAGGACAAGGACGCTCCCTTCTTAGCGATATATTTTTCCAATCTATCCATATCTCAATACATTCTCCTAACAAGTCCTTGGTCAATCCACTCGGACTCAATGGTGGGATCAATCCCTCCCTATATGCTTCAAATTCGCGGATTATGGCATCATGGTTACCAATCTTGAGAATAAGACCTGGAGAGGAAATTAGCTCCCTAACTTGAGCTCTATGGCAAGATTGGAGTATCAAAGAAGGGTGAAATTCCTAAATTTCTGAATAGCCTCCAACTTATAGATGTGGTCGACAACACATCGATAAGAAGGACTCTACTAGACACGTCTCCGATACATCCTAGGACACTTTAAAATCTTAGGCTCTAATACCAAGTTTGTCACGCCACAAAATCCGAGGAGCGCGACCAGCGCTCAACTGAGTAAACCCAACTGAGAAAGCCAGGCATGTTTCATACATATTACCCAACCCAACTCATAATTAAATAAAGGATAGACTCCATTAATCCAATTCTATCAACATATAATTAACGATTTCCATTAAATTTTCATTAGCAACTTCATTTTGCCACTTTAAGGGTATTACAAGTTATATACATCATCGCCAAACATTAATATTTCTATTTTAATTTCCAATACCCGACACTACCCACAACCTGTCTACGGAGCCTCTAAATATAACTGAAGAATAATACAGAAATGCCGTCAACAAGGCTCCGGCTATACCTTACACAAATACAAAAATAAGACTCCAGGAAGAACAGCGGCATAGGCCACGTCGGGCCCCGAGGGGAAAGGGGCTCACCAATACAGCTGACGAAAAGTGGAAGAGGTGCTACTGCCGGTGGACTAGAATGCCTGCTATAGAACTACCTACAATCATAACACGAATATAGCGCCCCCGGCAAAAAGGGACGTCAGTACATTTGAATTGTACTGGTATGTATAACTAAAAATCATTTTACTAGAAAGAACTATCAAACAGATACAAGCAAATAATATGGGCAAATCAAAGAAGCAAGTCATATAATCTTTCATACAATTTCCACAACATAGATTAGGGCATTTCTGTCACGTGTTCACCACTATTCTCATTACCACCGCCATCTCGAGCAGAGTTCGATCACGACCCGACCGGCTAGGTCACCTCATTGGAGGCATTACTCTCAACAAATATTTCATTTCCCTTATCCGAAATTCAATATCAGCACACTACCACCATGTGTACGACATGGTATCCGATCACGACCGGATCGGCTAGGTCACCTCATTGGAGGCATTACTCTATTCTCATTATTCAACACCTTCAAATCTTTGTTCCACAAATATCATAACAATTCCAGGGCACTCATAGCCACCATCACCACATCGCTTTCCCTTTCCAATATTCGTTTTACAAGTTGTGATCATAGACACATATATCAAAGATAATTTAAGTTGCAATCACAGGTAAGTGAGCACATAGCTAGCATGAATAATTCTTTGTTTCAATGTTGGCTTATAGCCCAAGTATTTCAACACATAACTGTACTTTTCATCATTATCTAATTATCAAGATTGGTACATTATTCACATTGAGGCACATCCTTCACGAATATGTATAGATATATGCAAATCAATTAATGCGTAGTAACAATCAATACACAAGCCATNACAAATTTCCGAAACTCTTAGCACTTTGATCTATTGAGTAAAAATTACAAATTAAATCGAGAATTAGAGATGAGATTGAGACTCTAGCTTGGTTCAAGCACCATGAAAAGCCCTAGAGGTGCAATTTATATTATTTTGTACCCCTATTTAATTCACCACCTCCCACTACTCTAAGGTTTAACATGCATGCAAGGAATCCATTGTTATACCCAAGAATAACCTCACTAGTGACCCCTTATATCTGAGAACAAAAAAAAAAGAGTTGGGGTGATGAAGTATTACCTCTTGAGATGAAGGTCTAGGGGTCTTCACTTGATTTTCTTCAAGGATTTAGCCATATATTATGGTATAATTTGATGGGGAGACTTTCCCTCTCTAAGAACCCTTTCTCTCCCTCTAGAAATGCTCAGAAGAATGCTTAAAATGAGCTATAACACCGGATATATCGATATGGAAGTCGGGTTAAAAATTGGAAAATTGGAACCCCGAGTCAAATTTGCGATTGCAGAGTAAACATGCGGTCCGCATAATGGACCGTAAAAAAATGCATCCCAAAAACTGGACACTCTGACTGATTCTGCGGTAAGAATGCGGTCTGTATTCATGTTCTGCGGTCACAAAGTGCACCGCAGAAGTGACCATCGCAAAGTTCAAAGGAAAATATGCAATGACTATGCTGTCCGCATTTCGATTATGCAACCGCATTTTGACCGCATAACTGACTTCAATTTTAACCAATATTTTGACTCACTCTGCGGTAGATATGCGGTCCACATTCCTGATTTGCGGCCACATTCTGGAGCGTATTTTTTGCATTTTTCCTGGAAACTTATTCTTGACATTTTAATGCATTATTCAATCCAAAAAGGTCCGCCCCGCGGCTCTCAAGCTCGTCGCGAAGTATATTTATGAATTTCTAACACATGCTCCTAACTTGGCACCACGGGATCCGGGTTTTCGAGTAGGGATTTCACGGGGCCTTACAAGAACAAGCCGATAAGTGGTTCATCAGGGCGAAGTTCCCAGTGTTTGTACCTTTTAGGATTCTTTGGGAATATCCCATATAAATAGCATGATAGATAAGCCAAAAGGCATGTAATATTCTATATAATAAGAACACTTTTGAAAAGTAAGCTCTATAGCTAAATACTAAAAACAACTTTCTAGAGAGATTGGACCTTTTTGGATCATCTATTGTCATTTCCACCAGATCCAAGAAAGTGCTTAATATTCTTTTCTATTCTTGTCATTCATCTTAATTACCGGGAGGAATCATTCATCTAATTCAATATTGGGTAAATCTTCCGCCTTATTTACATCTTTTGCCATTTGTTATTATTTATTACGAGATACTTCAAAATTATTATTGCATCCAACACATTTATAGTTAGCATATTAACTCTAGTTCTTCACTGCTCTTACTGTTCATACGGTCAAATCACAGACCTGAAGCTATTAACTTTAACTAGGATTAACCCTTCATAATAACTAATTAATTAGTCTAACCAAAGATTATCATTTTTTTGTCAAACGCTCACTATAGTATCGCTCACTCTCTATTTTTCTCACAGACGGTTTTCTTATTCCCTATCTATGATGCCTCCCTCTTTATTTTTCTCTTTGTTAGTGTGTAGAAATGAGAGTTAAAGCTCTCCTTTTATAGCCGAAGTCGCACTCTCTAAAGCCTACAATATTTGACAATTTTCATACAATTTTCCTTCTTTTTCTTCAATGTTGACAATTCAACAAAGTTTACTACGAAACCAAAGAAATTCAACAAACTTGGCTAACAAACCAATGAAATTTTCCTTAGGCACATGCCTATTACTCTGGCTTTTGAATGAGATGAACACTATCAATCTCCCCCTCTAGTCTCATTAATCTAGAGGAGGTAGTAATGTCTTCTAGTTTGAGTGGATGTTGACAAGTTCTTGGCATTGCTCGAACTTGTCTCTTAGGATTTTCACTCGTGTGAATCTTTTTGACCTTTAAAGATTCGTTCTCACCTGCTCACAAATCCAATTATCCTCCCAAAAACAAGAAATCTCATATAGTACCTCTTAGGTACCTGAGTATCCACTTGACTTCTTCCAATGTTACTTTCCAGGATTTTCAAAGAATCTACTACAACACCAACTGCATGAGCAATATCATGTCTGATGCATACATCAAGCTTTCGTCTGTTGATGAATGAGGAACTCTAGCCTTGTTCCATTTCTCCTCCACTGTTATAGGTCACATCTTCTTTCTCAACTTTAGATGACTAGCAAGAGGTATGTTGACTGGCTTAGAATTATTCATTGTGAAGTATTCTTGTATACATTCAATGTACTTCTCCTGCGACAGCCACAACTTTTTGTTTTTTCGCTCTTAAACTATCTTCATGCCCAGATTTGTTATGTTGGGCCCAAGTCTTTCATATCAAATGACTTGGACAAATCTCCCTTCAACTTTGTGATCAACAACAATCAACATGTCATCCACATACAAAAACTATATAAGAAAGTTATTCTCAGGAAATGTTTTGAAGTATACACATGGATCATAATAGACTCTCATTCAATTTGCACACCTTGTGTTTCTTTCCAGCTACTTAAAAACCCTTTTGGCTGCTCCATATCAATCTCTTCTTTCAAATCTCGATAATGAAATACAGTTTTCACATCCAACTGCTCCACTTCAAGATCTAGGCTAGCTGCTAGGCTCAAAATTGTTCGAATAGAAGTCATTATACAATAGGTGAGAAAATTTCATCAAAATAAATACCTTTCTTCTATTCGAAGCCTTTTACCACTAATCAAGCTTTTTAACTATTGATACCCAATTTTTTCCTAAGTTTTTTTACCCGAAATATTTCCAGAATAGCATATATGTACATATATAAGCACATCCAAAGGTTTTGGCATTTCTTTTAATTTTAAAACCAATTGATTGCCTATTTTAGTACAACAAAATCCAATAATTATTTTTCAAAATTATCATTTTATGGGAATAGCTTATTTTATTCTCATATTTATGCCAAAATGTAATTAAGGGTATTTTGCATATTTTTACAAATTTATTTGGTATTTTTATAGTTAAATTGCATATAATTGCAATTATAGCCTATTTTGTAATTGATAGTATTTTATAATTATAAAATTAACTCGAGAATTTTTTAAATTAATATTCATCTAATATTTGTTTACCCATTACATTTAATTTGCTTTTAAAATCGTTATTTCTATTTTTATAAAAGAAAACAAAATGGGAAAAAATGGCTATTTACAATCTAGCCTCAATTGTATTTCAATTTATGCCAATTTGGCACTCCAATTCAACCCAACTCAGCTCCAAAATTGAGCCCAAGTTACCCAGCCCAATTACCACTCTAACCCAACCCAGCACCTATTCAACTAACCCAGCCCATAACCCCTTTTAAATCCCAGTCGCTGATCATTTAGATCAATGGCCACCATTGCTTCTTATCTTTTTTAATCCAAAGGACCCTAAACCCTACCTCATTTCTTCTCAATCGTCGCCTCTGAATCCCCTTCCTCTATCAGCTGTCTCTCAACTCACCTCAAACCCTAGCCGCCGCCTCTCACTGAAACCCTAATCTATGGCTTCCCATGTTCACCGGAGGCCTATACCAGCTTCTCATGGCTTCTGCGTGCTCATTCCTAAAGGTCCTATGACCAGATCTTGAAGGGTTCCGACCAAGCCTTTGCTCGATGACTGTTCTCCGGTCGTCTTCAACCTTTGTCCGGCCAGTCATGGCTATTCGAGTTCGACCTTCGACTTTCCTGCTCAGACCGATGGTTTCCAAAGCCTTTCTCATTACCTAGGTTTCTAACGAAATCCTAATCTCTAAGGTTCCTTCGATTTATTTTTAGATCTTCTCTGGATCTATGTGTGTGTGAACTTTCTATGCATTTTTGTCTAAGTTTCTTTAATTTTTTTACTTTTAAAAACCCATTATTCTTCAACTAGGTTTTCATGTTAAATCTCTTCTCTAATTCTCGGCATGTTTTGTTTGTTTTCTTTTGTATCTGAGTTAGCATGTTGAAAGCCCTAAATTATTGGTTTTTTCGTTTGAGTTTCTTAGTCTGTTTGTTAATATTCATTTGATTTACCTTATTTTTATCTGAGTTAGCATGTTGAAAACCCTAATTTTGGGATTTTGTTTGAGTTTCTTGGTCTATTTGTTAATATTCATTTGATTTACCCTTTTTTTATATATCTGAGTTAGCATGGTGAGAACCCTAATTCTTTAGGGTTTATCCGAGATTCTGAATCTGTTTATTTGTTTATCTGCTTATATCTACTAAACTCAATTGATTTTTAAAAACCCTAGTTTCTTTGGGGACTTCGGTTTCTTTGAAGTTGTCTGTGCAACTCATTTGTTAAAGTTGTTCAATGTGATTCCTTTACTTCAAATCTCTTTTTTTCATGACTCTTTTGGTTTTGAGTTCTTACTACCTGTCAATCTCAGCTATGGTTTTCACTCGACTTTTTGCATGCTTCTGATCTTCTTCTCTATTATTAAACACTGAAACCTGACTATCATGCTTTGAATGTTTTCTTTTGAGGTACTACTATATGTTGTTCTTTTGCCATAGCTTGGCTTCACGCGTCTATTATTTTTGCATCAATTTAGATACAAAGTCCCTTCTGTGATTGATTTTTCAAAGTCGTAATTGATTTCAAAACTTTTCCTTTCGTGAAATTCTGATTTTACTCGCCTCTCAACGGTTAATTGATTCTCCTTCTTTGTTTGGCCTTGCTAAACCCTTTCCAAAAATAAGTAGAATCCCATACTTAGACTTAAACACCTACTGTATGATTTTACTACTCCTTTTATGGCAACAACCATTCTGCTTACAGACTGATTTTCTTTCCTTATCTTGACCCTATAAGTATCCGTTTGAACGATAATCCCTTGATTAAAGGGAAGTCTTGCGTTAATTGATTCTGACTTGTGATTATTTCCATGTTTGTGTTAAAAATTTACTTATTACCTTACTCTTCAGTCGTTTCCAAAACTATAAATACCCTACCCTCTTTTCTTTAAACAGACGAACAACTTGAGTTCAAAATACACACTTACATTTAAAATTCTCTCTTTCTTTACTGCTACTTATGTTGTTGCTTTGTCTAGCCGGCTGAAAGCCAAGGCAAGACTGTGGACTCTTTTTTGCTTTACCTTTTCTACACTTTGCTTCTCTACTGGTATGCCCTAGTTAATTTACGAGGCTCAACAATAACATGTTTTCTTTAATTGCTCCAGTTTGTCATTCCTGTCTAATTCAGCTCATGTTTCTGCAATCAAAATATGTTACCAACATGCTGTAATATGTTCTCTTCCCCTGGTGAATTGATGTTTACCTATGTGTGCACTCTGTCAGTCATTTGTTATTTACATTCTACCTAATGAATCCCAAACCCCTGTATCCCCTATATGTGTTTGCATTCCTTTGGATTGTTTGTGTCTATGCCAGCATCAGCTATTGCTGTGCATGACCAAACCAAGCCTGCTGGGTTATACAATAAATCCCATAATCCCTTTCCCTTTTTGAATGACTACTGATTCTGTATAGTTTGAGTTTCACTACTACAATTGTTTTCAAAATCACCCTTACCCCTTACTATTTCCCATCTAGTTTTTGATAAATCTCTTTCGAACTATGTTATGCTCTTCCACTATACTCTTAGAACTAAGGTTCTACCCCTCTTGTGTGAGCCTTGCCTTGGGACCCTTGAGCTCCCTCTGAATTGGACATATAAGGGCAGATCTTTCCATACTGCACAACTCAAATTTTTGATTAACATCTTGGGTGTATGCACTGCCTTGGGTTCCTAAAATCCCTTGGATCTCTGAAACACCCTAGATGAGAGAAGGCTTGGAAATCTAGATCTCGGAAGGGGCTCAATCTCATATTAATGGACATTAAGTCTGAATTAGGTTCCTTAGATGCAGCTGATAATTCCTGATGTACTTTTTAATTCCAGTTTCATTTCTTTTGTGCTATAATAATTTGTATAAACTCGGGGATCTAGTAAAAAGAGTATGTGGTTTACTTTTATCCACTAGGTTAGAAATCATGCCTATAGGGATTTATTTCCGATTTCTGCAACTCCACGCGTAGAAAACATGTCTATAGGATTCGACACTTGATTTCTGCAATAAAGCGCATAGATATCCTGCCTATAGGGTTTAGCTTTTTATTTCTGCAACTTCCCCCATAAATATCATGCTTGTAGGGTTTAACTTCTGCTTTCTGCAACTTCACACATAGATATCCTGCATATAGGGTTTAACTTTTGATTTCTGCAACTTCACACATAGATATCCTGCCTATAGGGTTTAACTTCTGATTGTTCTGCAAATTCGCATATAGAAATACTTTGTATAGAATCTTGCATTTTGTAGATACCATGTTCATAGGACTTCTGTTAACGTCTGAAAAGGTGTCAAAACCAATAAACATATAGAAAGCATGCCCATAGGAAATCTCAAATCTAAACTGTTTCATTCGTTCAAAGCAATATGAACTGCTGAACTCGTATTATTCTGTTAAAACTGGTAACATTTTTTCTATTTGCATCTTTTTCTAAAATTAGTAGATATCATGCCTTGTTCTATCCAACACTTAGACAAAAGGATTAATTAATCAATCAGATCGGTTTTAGTCAACTGCATTCGAGCGAGCCTAATGTAGACTTTTCATCTAAAAATATGTGTTGAACCAGCCCGCTTGTCGCTTTATTCAATTAAGACCAAATCATTACGTGTAAGACATGATAAACTCTAAGACTTTTATCTGATTTAAGGAGGCTTATTTGAGCCCTACTTTCTTAATTGTTCCCCCTTTGTTTGCATTACGTGTTTTGATTGACGCCTTAGCATTTTGTCCTTTGAAAGCTCCTAAAAAGCTCCAAACCCCTCTCCCTTTAGGACTAGTAGTCCAACTGCCTCCGGGACTGATAGAATTGGGACGGGTAATAGCATGCAATTAGTAACGATACTATTCCGCGCCTTAATACCTTAACGGGGTGGGGAAGGGTAGACATGGAGATGATGATCACACGATAAAACTACATGCACAATTGGGTGCCGGTGTTGTGTGGATTATCCATGTATTTTACAAGCCTAAGACCCCTTTTCCCTTACATAATTATTTTTTCAGATTGTCAATTTTCCATTGTTTAAAATTCTGCATTCTTTTTTAATTATTAAAATTTCCCCTTTCTGATTTTTCACACTGCCCTTTCCTTTAAAAATTTTCCGCTCATTCACTTCCTTGTTTGATTAGTTACTTGATCCCATTTTTCTGCATTTAGACATTCTTGCCAATAATTAAGGCGTCATTTATTCAAATTTCAGCATGTTTAATAACCTTTATGCATACCTATTTGCAGCTTTTATGTGAAATTACCTTGTATGTTTGCTTGTTTTAAAGTCACAATTATAACATGGCCGGGAACCACACTAGTAGATCTTGAGGGGTGCCTAACACCTTCACCTCGAGATAATTTCTAGCCCTTACCCGAACTCTGATTTTTCATCTCAAAAGTCTTTCCTAAAGTATCCTAAAGCACTATAATCATTAGGTGGCGACTCTCTAAATCCAAAACCCAATTCCCAAACGGGAATAGAGTTGTCTTTCCTGAATATCATAATCTCGATTTCTCGCAGGGAAAAAGGGGGCGTCGACAGCATGGCAACTCTGCTAGGGATTCTTTAAGCTTTTACCATTGCATGTTATATGTGACTTTACTGCTTTCTTTTATTGCTTTGTTTAATGCCTTTATTTGAAACTGGCTTGTTTCTTTTGTTTCTTTTCCTTTAATTACTTTCATTTATCGCTTTTCCATCAATGTTGTTGTAATTTTGAGCAATTATTGTAAACTTTATTTTATGAACATTAAAATACATGTCAATTTGTTTTATTTTTGTAAACTGCATCTTCAACATCATATTCCACTCGTGCCAAACAAATACTATAGCAATGCTTATAATGAGTAGTTGAGCTCTTCCAATACTATCACCCCCTAAATTTGGCAAAGACATATTTGCGGTTAAACCAGTCGATCAGCGGTGCAGTCGATGGTTCTGTGCCTTTTCCTTTAGAGTTGTCCGCACAAGGGTACCTGTCTAATACCCCAATAGAAACCTTACTCCAATTAAATTGTACATGCATCATGGTCAAACCTAACCGAGTCAGTTATGTTGTCCACATAATGACTCATTAAGATAGCCTTGTCCAAAGTCCACCTGGTTTCCTTGAACCCCAAATGAACACCTCCACATTCTGTGCATTTATTTGGAGAACTAAAGTGCTTGCTATGGTAATTATTGGTTTAAATAGTCGAGTCCGATGGGGGTAAGGGCCTAACGCCTTGTTTTGCAAAAAATGAGGCACGAAGTCCCCAGATTTGGCATGGTAACCAACATTCATCCAAGGCTGCTGAATTGGTGGAAAGACTTCCATTCCAGTGATCAGATACTCGTCCGCAAGTACTTAGGGAATTTGCCTTCTCTTCTAGAAATTCAGCCTAACAACAGAATCGTAGAGGCTGCGACATTGTTCTGGGATAGTGAGAAGTCCATGTTCCGCTTTGGCGACCTTGAGATGACTCCTTTGCTCGAAGAAATAGGAGGTTTAGCTAGTATTCCTTAGGAGACCCCGGATTTGCTTATGCTAGAGAATCACAAAGGAAGAGGTTTCCTTAAGATGATGGGACTTAAGAAGAACCCAGACTTAACATGCTTGAAAGACTCTTACATCCCATTCGACTATCTGTACGAGAGGTACGGCCATAGAAAGTCATACCGTACCTATCCAAATGAGTTCGCCATCACCTCATTGGGGCATGTCCATAAAGGGTCTTCGGTTTTATTTCTTTTTGGGAATGATGGTGTTCCCTATGAAGAAGGCTAGGATCCACACCAGACTGGCCATGGTAACCAAGACTTTAATGGAAGGAATTGGCGGGCAGACATTCAGCATAGTGCCCATGATCATAACTAAGATATACAATGCCTTGGACAATTGTCAGCAAAAGGGCATTCATTTTGAGGGTTGCAACTTATTACTTCAGCTCTGCTCATGGAACACCTCCAGAAAAGGTAATACCGACAAGAGATCCTACGTAGAGACTGGGATGATCACATCGCCTTCCACCAGATAAGGCGTATGAATTATATGCCAAAAATGTTCGCTCAGCCAGACGACGCCCAAGGATGGGTAGAATTATTTGAAAATCTGAAAGAACACTAGGTGCAATGGATGGTCGAATGGTTCCCCACAGATGAGTTCATTGTTCGATTTCGAGACACACCATTTCTCATACTAATTGGTTTCAGATGGACTTATCCTTACGTTCCTCTCTGAGCCATGAGGCAGGCTGGAAGAAAGCAAATCATACCAAGGGTCGACAAAATGAGTCACTTCAGGGCTAATTTCCAGGACGATGATAGCCCTCATAGGTTCCAAGCTCAGAACTTATGGCACTCCAAACTCGTTTTGGGGAAAGAATCTATTGAGCCAGACAGGTATCATGTCAATTGTGTGCCGCACTATTTGGGTTGGTTGGAAGACAATGGCATGGGTCAGCTCGGGTTCGCTCGAGGGCATAAAATTAACGACGAACACGCTGAAGCACGGGTTAAGTATAATCAACTGCGTAAGGGAATTTGAGAGTGTGAAAGTGAGCACCAGGAAATACAAGAAGCCCTTTAGAAGTTGATCGAGGAGTAGAAAGATATGGATGTCATTGCCAACAAGCGACAAGGGTATTTGGAGCGGGGTCTAGTGGAACTGGAAGGAAAATTCATCAAGAGAATTGAAGATTGTCAAAATGCTGAAGGAAATGCAGGCAGACATCTGGCCCGAGCTTATTTGCTTCTAGGACTACGCGAGCTGGTGAAGCTGTTCGAGGGAGATGAAGATGCCAAATCTGGGGAAGGTCCTTCTAGGACCAAGTTGTTAGGAGTCCATTTATTCTTTATTTTAATATAAAAAGGCCAATGGCAATAGTGATATTTTACTTTCTAATATTTAGGGTCGTTTTGGATTCTTCTTATTTTTATCAATAAAATAAGGCATTTAGCACTATAAGTTCTCCAAAACTATTTGTCGCTAGGCCTATCTCGGGCACAACGAGGCACGAAAGCTAGATGCAATTTACATTTTCACATAATATGTTTAAATACTGCAATATTGTTCCTCATAACCTGCACTAACTTATTACCTTTTGTTTTTCTTTTATTTTTTATTCCCCTCCCCAAAGGTTAGATCGTGCATTCTGGCACCATCGTCATATTCCACAAGATCCAAGGGCCCTCCACCTCCTCCTCCGAGTCCTATCCAGAACAAGAACAAGGGTAGAATGGGAGATCCAAGCGCCAGAAAAGAGTTTGAGATTCCTCAAGGTACCCCAGTTGCTAAGGAAACTGCTACCCAAGTGGAGCAAAAACTGTTGAAATTCCGAGAAGAACTGGATCAGGTTTGGAATTTGGCAAACCTTTCATTTTCTCTCACCGCTCCTGATGTCAACACCCATAACCCCGCACCTCCACAAAACACCCCATAACCACAGATACAACCCACTTATGCTCAACACTGCAACACATTCCACACTCCCAACAATACTCCACTACTCATTCCCGATCCACTGAACACCACAAATGACCATCTCCACAACACTCCTATTTATGTGGATATTGTACCCCCATTATACTCAACCAATCTCAATTGCACCTGAGTCCAATGACAAAGACTCCCTTATTAGGAACTTATCGGCAGAACTCAAGAAATTAACCGGTCGAGTTCAGTGCGTGGAAGGTAACAAAGGTATCGAGCGGTTAAATTATGAAGACCACTGCATTCAGCTAGATGTTGAACTTTCGGAGGGGTACAAACCTCCCAAGGTTGAAATGTTTGATGGAACAGGAGATCCCAAAGTCCACTAGAGGACATATTGTGATAAGCTAGTTGGAGTTGGAAAGGATGCGAAGATCGATATGAAGCTCTTCATGAGAAGTTTGAAGGGAGATGCTTTATCCTGATACATCAGCCAGGACCCCAAGAAATGGACAAGCTGGGTAGGCATGGCCTCGGATTTCATGGATAGATTTTGATTCAATACAGAGAACGCATCAGATGTATTCTACATACAGAATTTGAAGAAGAAGCCTACCGAAACATTCTGCGAGTATGCTACTCGTTAGAGGTCAGAAGCTGCAAAGGTCAGGCCGACCCTAGAAGAAGAACAGATGAATAGATTCTTTGTTCGGACTGAGGATCCCTAATATTGCGAGAGGTTGATGTTGATCGAGGGTCAGAAGTTCTCTGATATTATCAAACTCGGAGAAAGAATTGAAGAGAGCATTAAGAATGGTATGCTTACTAGTCTTGAAGTATTACAGGCCCCCAATAAGGCTTTACAGTCTGGTGGCACGTCCAAGAAGAAGGATGTGAGTGTCGTAATGGTTGCACAGGGAGCCAAATCACTACTAAAATACCACACCTACCCATATCCTTCGCTTACATATCAGCCTATCCCGAATTAACAAGCACCCGCACCCTCCTATCAATATCTACCTCCCATTTACCAATCCTCTCCACCTCTCACATATCAATCCACCTCACCCAAATACTCTCAACCAGAACCTGTTTATCAATCTTATAATGCTCAACCCTCCCACTACCAATCACCTCCCACCGGTCAAAATTTCCCTAGACCCAAGCCAAATTTTGACCGAAGACCTCCCAGACAATACATAGCCATCACTGAACCAATTGACCAGCTGTATGAAAGACTTAAAGCTACTGGTCACTCATATCCCAGCCAAAACTCCAGAAAATCCTTCCCAGTCGGTCAACCCTAATAAGACCTGTGCGTACCATTCTAGCATGAAGGGACACACCCTTGACGAGTGCCACTCATTGAAGGACAAGATTCGAACCCTGATCGACAATAAGGTAATAGTAGCAAATGAGGCTGCTTCTAATGTTCGCAACAACCCTCTGCCTGACCACAAAGGTGGAGACATTCACATGATCGAGATCAAAGATGATTGGGACCCCAAAGGGTCGATAGGTTTGATCGCTGAGAGGGATGAACCGAAGAAACCACCGGTTACACTCAATCCAATTGTTGTGCAGAATCAGCCCTCCAGGGACGATGAAGTAAACATGTCTATACCTCTCAAATTTGAAACGCCTCCTTTTGTAAAGGCGTCGGGCCAATCGAGGTTGAATTGGAATTCCAAAAGCACCTGCACCCTTTGAAGTTTCTGTATTACCACCAAGGGTACCTATTCCTGTGACAATGTCAGACATAACACCGTTCCACCCAAATGCCATACTATGGGATTACACTGCCTAGGCTAGGAGGAAAGGGAAGACCAAGACAGGAGAAACAATTACTGCGCAAGGAATGACCAGAATAGGAAGGGTTTACACCCCAGAACACTTAGCTGAGTCCAGTAAGCAAACCTCGAGATGACCTATTAAAACTGGGCCCGACGATATTTGCAGAAAAATACAAGCTAAGAGTACTCGGTCATTGAGAAATTGAACAAAACACCAGCACAGATCTCTATCCTAGCTATTCTACAGAGCTCTGACGCTCACAAAAATGCCATGATGAAGATACTGAGCGAAGCTTATGTGCCCAGCAATATAATCGGAGGTGAAATGGCAAATATGGTAGAGCAAGTGCTAGAGAGAGATAAAATCACCTTCCACGAAGATTAGCTACCACCAGAAGGACTAAGTCATAACAAGGCACTGCCCATCACCGTGCAATGCGACGATTATTTCATCACTAGAGTCCTGATCAATGGAGGATCTATCCTCAACATCTTTCCATTGATAACTCTCAGAACCTTAGGAAAGAGCCTGCACGAGATCAAAGATGGGGCTATCAATGTCAAAGCCTTCGACGGGTCCCAAAGGGCTACTATCAGAGAAATCAGCCTGTGCTTGCAAATGGGGCCAACAAGGTTCGACGTCGGCTTTCAAGTGATAGATGTCCCGGCATCCTACAACCTGCTGTTAGGACGACCCTAGATCTACACCGCTGGAGCCGTAGCATCGACCCTGCATTAGGCAGTAAAGTTCGAATGGAATCACCAGGAGGTGATTATTCATGGCGATGGTAGTAACCCCATATATAGTCGCCAGACCATCCCAATGATTGGAGGCAGAAGGATAATAGGCAGAGAAACATTCCACCACATTGAAAGAGTCAACATTGTAGATAAGGATAAATGGTGGGATAACAAAATTGAAAGTATCCTGAATTGGTATGGATACGAGCCTGGAAAGGTACTTGGCAAAAATCTTCAAGGGATCACTAAGCTCATCAAACTAAAGAAGAATGGTACTACATTAGGCTTAGGGTACAGTTATACTTGGGAGGAATTCCAGAGCTGGTCGCCACCATGGTGCGGCCCCTACTATCCACTGGAGCTTCCGATACCTAGCCTAGGGTAAACCTTCGAATCAGCACATACTATATACGGGTCAGAGGAAGATGAAGCATTGGCAGCCATGAAGAATATGTTTCTGGAGGATGATGATATGGTTTGCTATGTTCTTTTCGAGGAGGAAGGGGAGGAAGGCCCTTCCATACAAGCTATGAACCGAAAAGACCGCCTCAGCAATTGGTCAATTAGAACCGTCAGGGCCCGGAAGGCTTCAGGGTAGTAATGCTAAACAAAAGCATCATGCATCTCATTTTACTTTTTACTAGCTGATTTTCTTTCTGCATTGTCTTTAATTTTGAAAAGAGCTCCGATGTTCCAAACAATTATAAATTTAAGCATTTCAGTTTATCATATACCTCGCTCCTATTAATTTCTCTATAATTTACACTATTTTTACAAAGCATTACTATTACTTACTTTGATGATGAACCAACAATTGTGACTTGCAACAAAACAACGCAAGAAAAGGACATAGACTCAGAAGAAGATGAAATACCTGAAGAGGTCGTCAGAGAGGTTGCGAATTTTGAGAATAGACCTAAGTCTAACCTGGAAGAAACTGAGGTCATTAATTTGGGAGATGCAGAAAATGTCAAAGAAACTCACATCAGTGTTCACCTGTCGCCATCAGAAAAGGAAGAATATACGAAATTTTTAAAGGAATATGAGGACATATTCGCCTGGTCGTATGATGATATGACTGGTCTCAGCACATCCACTGTAGCTCACAAACTGCCAACAGATCCAACCTATCTGCCGGTAAAACAGAAGCTCAGGAAATTCAAACCCGACATGAGTTTGAAAATCAAAGAAGAGGTTACTAAGAAAGTCAAAGCCAAGGTTTTCAGGGTAGTGGAATATCCAACATGGTTATCTAACATCGTGCCGGTACCAAAGAAAGATGGGAAGGTTAGAATCTGTGTCGACTATCGAGATCTTAACCGGGCCAGTCCCAAAGACGACTTCCCCTTGCCAAACATACACATTCTTATCGACAACTGCACCAAGCATGAGTTGCAGTCTTTTGTTGATTGTTTCGCCGGATATCATTAGATATGGATGGATGAAGAAGATGCAGAGAAATCGGCGTTCATCATGCCGTGGGGAATGTATTATTACAAAATGATACCGTTTGGGTTGAATAATGCTACCTATATGAGAGCCATGACTACTATCTTTCATGACATGATACACAAGGAGATCGAGGTATATGTGGATGACGTCATCATCAATCCATGAAAGCCACTGATCATATCGAAGATCTGAGAAAGTTCTTCAACAGACTGAGGAAGTATAATCTGAAACTGAATCCCGCCAAGTGTGCATTCAGGGTTCCTACAGGAAAATTACTGGGTTTCATCGTGAGTCATTGAGGAATAGAACAGGACCCATCAAAGGTCAAAGCCATTCAAGAATTGCCACCGCCAAAGAACAAGAAGGATGTAATAAGTTTCTTAGGAAGACTCAACTATATCAGTCGGTTCATAGATCAGTCCACGGTCATTTGTGAACCTATTTTTAAAATGCTAAAGAAAGACGTTGCTACTAAATGGACTGGTGATTGTCAGAAAGCCTTTGACAGAATCAAGGAATACCTATCAACGCCACCAGTCTTTGTTCCACCCAATCCAGGAAGACCTCTATTGCTTTATCTTGCGGTTTTAGATGGAGCATTCGGTTGTGTTTTGAGACAACATGGTAAAACAGGGAGGAAGGAGCAAGAAATCTATTATCTTAGTAAGAAGTTCACCCTGTACGTTGCCTGATATTCTTTATTGGAGTGCACATGTTGTGCTCTGACTTGGGTAGCTCAGAAATTGAGGCATTATTTCTGTGCCTACACTACTTATCTCATATCAAGGATGGACCCGCTGAAGTATATCTTCAAGAAGCCCATGTCCACTGGCAAGCTCGCCAAGTGGCAAATCTTGTTAAGTGAATTCAACATTGTTTACATGACTCATAAATCAGTCAAGGGCCAAGCCATAGCAGATCACCTTGCGGAGAATCCTGTTGGCAAACAATACGAACCCCTGAAAATGTATTTTCCTGATGAAGAAGTGTCCTTTGTAGGAGAAGATATTGCAGAATTCTATGATGGTTGGAGGTTGTTTTTTGACGGAGCCACAAATTTCAAACGAGTTGGCATAGGAGCAGTCCTAGTATCATAAACCGGCCAGCATTACCAAGTATCCGCCAAGCTCAGATTCCCTTGCACAAATAATATGGTTGAATATGAAGCTTGCATCCTGGGGCTCAAGATGGCCATCGACATGAACATTCAAGAGTTGTTAGTGATCGGGGATTCAGACTTTCTCATACATCAGGTTCAAGAAGAGTGGGCAACTAAGAACTCTAAGATACTCCCCTACTTGCATCACATCTAGGATTTAAGGAAAAGATTCACAAAGACAAAATTTCAGCACGTCCCTAGGGTCCAGAACGAGTTCGTTGACGCATTAGCTACTCTGTCATCCATAATCAAACACCAACACATGAATTTCATTGATCCCATCCCAATAAAGATCTATGATCAGCCAGCTTACTGTGCTCAGGTTGAGGAAGAAGCAGACAAAAAACCGTAGTTCCATGACATCAAGGAGTACTTGACAATCGGGGAATATACAAAACTTGCCAATGCCATGCAAAAGCGCACACTTAGAAGATTATCCAACAACTTCTTTCACAGTAGGGGAATACTGTACAGGAGGACTCCCAATTTGGGTTTACTAAGGTGTGTCGAAGCAAAAGAAGCATCCAGACTATTGGACGAAGTGCACGCAAGGACCTGCAGGCCACACATGAATGGTTTTGTCTTAGCAAAGAAGATACTTCGAGCAGGGTATTTTTGGATGACTATGGAAACAGACTGTATCCAGTACATTCACAAATGCCATCGCTGTCAGATACATGCAGATATGATAAAGGTGCCTCCAAACGAGCTTACTGCAACAAGCTCGCAATAGCCATTCGCCACCTAGGGAATGGATGTCATTGGACCTATCGAGCTTGCCGCATCAAATGGGCACAGGTTTATCCTGGTGGCAGTTGATTATTTTACTAAATGGGATGAAGTAGCATCATACAAGGCAGTAACTAAGAAAGTTGTGGCGGATTTCGTCTGTGACTGTATTGTTTGCCGATTCAGAATTCTGGAATCAATCATTACCGATAATGGTTCCAATCTCAACAGCGACTTGATGAAAGCAATGTGTGAGACATTCAAGATCAAAGACAAGAATTCTATAGCCTATAGGCCTCAGATGAATGGAGCTGTAGAGGCAGCCAACAAGAATATCAAGAAGATACTATGGAAGATGGTCAAAAGTCACAAACAATGGCATGAAAAGTTATCATTCGCCTTGCAAGTATATTGCACCATAGTCTGCACATCGACCGGAGAAACTCCCTACATGCTGGTTTATGGTACAGAGGCGGTCATCCCCGCCGAGGTAGAGATTCCCTCTTTGAGGATCATACAAGAAGCAGAGTTGGATGACGTAAAATGGGTAAAAGGTCGCTACGAGCAGTTAGCCCTTATAGATGGGAAAAGGATGAACGCAGTTTGCCAAGGTCAGTTGTATCAAAACAGAATGTCCAGAGCCTTCAACAAAAGAGTTAAGCCAAGGAAGTTTACACTAGGGCAGCTGGTATTGAAGAAAATATTCCCACATCATGATGAAGCCAAGGGGAAATTCTCTCCCAACTGGCAAGGTCCGTACATGGTTCACCAGGTTCTAACCGGAGGATCCCTTATTCTTGCAGAGATGGACGGAGAAGTCTAGCCAAAGCCAATCAATTCAAATGCAGTGAAACGATACTCTGTGTAACCACTTATGATTTCTTTAATGATGTAATTTGAACTACGCCCAACCTGATTCCCGTTTAAGAGGGGATACGTAGGCAGCCATATGGGTTCGGTCACAATTTAATAAAGAATTCCATTTTCCCCATCCTATTGGAACTGGGGTAGAATTTTGAGGAGGACCCTCAAAATTCCAAAGTTAGTTTTCAGCCACTCATTTCAAGGAATACTGCCCCAGTAAAATGGGGCAGAATTTTGGGGAGGACCCTCAAAATTTCAAAGTTGATTATTCAGCCGTTCAGCACAGTCGTCGGAAGTGCCAACCCAGTAAACTGGGGAAGAATTTTGAGGAGGACCCTCAAAATTCAGGAGCAAGAGAGGTTGCAATGTCTTGAACCACGTCGCAGTCGTTGGTTCATCTAAAGAAAACTATTTTGTACTTATGTTATATTTACTACATCATGCATAACTATTGTTCAAATTGCTGCTAATTAGCAACGCTACACAATGATACGCAATGCCGGAAGCCAGGGGAAAACGAACTAGCCTTTCCCCCCTTTTTTTACAAAACTCACAATTTTTCTTTAGATGTAGGCACTCGACTTACAATATTGTTAGGAATATTTATGCACGCATACTTTCTCAAAAATGCAACTTCTCAGAATCATCACTTGTTCGTAATTGTTATCCGCACACAACCTCCTCAGCAGTCACGATATCGCAATCAGCTATCAGCTAAGAAATCCCACTACTATCCGTCCTTTATTTTCTTGAATTGCATAAGGCTACCTTTCTTTCTTTCGAGACTAAGCACTGTCTCCATCTGCATTTTGCATAAGGCTACCTTTCTACCTTTCGAGACTAAGCACTATCTCCATCTACATTTTTGCATAAGGCTACCTTTCTGCCTTTCGGGACTAAGCACTGTCTCCATCTGCATTTTTGCATAACCCTACCTTTCTGCCTTTCGAGACTAAGCACTGTCTCCTTCTGTATTTTTTGCATTGCATAAGACTACCTTTCTTCCTTTCGAGACTAAGCATTGCCTCCATCTGCATTATTTGCATTTCATAAGGCTACCTTTCTGCCTTACGAGACTAACCATTGTCTCCATCTACATTATCTGCATAAAGCTACCTTTCTGCCTTTCAAGACTAAGCATTGTCTCCATTTTGCATTATCTGCAATAGGCTACCTTTCTGCCTTTCGAGGTTAAGCCCTACCTCCATCTGCATTGGCTGAAATACCGCCACTTTATCTTTCTTGCATGGCTGAAACATCGCCACCTTATCTTTCTTGCATGGCTTAAATATCGCCACCTTTTACTTACGTCTTGCAATCGGCTGAAATATCGCCAAACTTTATTTAAATTCTACATCGGCTGAAAGATCGCCAGTTCATATTTAAATCTCCGTCATCATTTATACCTATGCTTTCTGTCGACTGAAATATCGCCATTTTACTTTTTCCATCGACTAAAACATTGCCTATTTTATTTAAATTTTTGTCAGCTGAAATATCGCCATTTTACTCTTTACATCGATAAAACATCGCCTGTTTTATTTAAATTTCTTGCGGCTAAAATATCACCATTTACACTTTTTGCATCAGCTGAAACATCGCTGCTTTATATAAATTTCTGTCGGCTGAAATATCACCATTTACATTTTTGCATCGGCTGAAATACTGCCAAATCTTGCATTTTGTGGACTGACATATTGCCAAACTATCCGAGGGCATCATTATTCGGAGGCATCATCTTCATAGCCCGAGAATACCATGCCATGGCCCGAGTACCTACTTTATATCCTGCACACCATTATTCAAAGGCATCATGGTTCGGAGGCACCATTATCATAGCCCGAGAACATCATTTCATAGCCTGCGAATCCTTTAATTTTTGCTCTTCATGGCCCAGGACATCATGGTCCGAGGACGTCATCCTAACCATCCAAAGACATTATTCATGGTACAACGGGAACTTGCATCACGTTTAAGTTTATGCACAATATACGCCCGTATTACTCACTTGCAGGTACACTAGCTAGCAACGGTCGTCTCAACAGGAGCGATCCCGCTCCAGTTCTCGTAGCCGATCAAGCTTCAAAATACCTCTTGCCCCTCTAAACATCGTGTTCGTCTCTTCCAAATCTCCATCGGCATGTTCCGTCAATGGTTATTGAACTACATATGGCCTGATTTCTGTAAAACCAGGGATATGTAGGCAGCTCAGAAATCGGAGCCCGGTCAAATTCTTTTCAAAGAACCACTTCTGGTGAAAATTGGCCATCATATCTTTACCCGAAAACTCTTTCATTCTTTCCGGGTAAAGAGGGGCAGCTGTTGATACCCAATATTTCTCTAAGTTTTATACCTAAAATATTTCCAGAATAGCATATATGTTCCTATATAAGCACATCCAAAAGTTTTGGCATTTTTTTTAATTTTAAAACCAATTGATTGCCTATTTTAGTACAACAAAATCGAGTAATTATTTTCCAAAATTATCATTTTTGGGGAATAGCTTATTTTATTCTCATATTTATGCTAAAATGTAATTAAGGGGATTTTTGCATAGTTTTACGAATTTTATTTGGTATTTTTAAATTTAAATTACATATAATTGCAATTATAGCCACTTTTGTAATTGATAATATTTTATAATTATAAAATTAACCCCAGAATTTTTAAATTAATATTCATATAATATTTGTTTACCCAGTACATTTAATTTGCTTTTAAAATCGTTATTGCTACTTTTATAAAACAAAACAAAATAGGAAAAATGGCTATTTACAATCTAGCCTCAATTGTATTTCAATTTCAGCCAATTTGGCACCCCAATTCAACCCAACCCAGAACCTATTCAACCGACCAAGCCCATAACCCCTTTTAAATCCCGACCATTGATCATTTAAATCAACGGCCACCGTTGCTTCTTACCTTTTTTAACCCAAACGAACCTAAACCCTACCTCATTTCTTCTCAACCGCCGCCTATGAATCCCCATCCTCTCTCAGCTCTCTCTCAACTCACCTCAAACCCTAGCCGCCGTCTCTTACTGAAACCCTAATTTATGGCTTCCCAGGATCATCAGAGGCCTATACCAGCCTCTCATGGCTTCTGCATGCTCGTTCCTAAAGGTCCTATAACTAGATCTTGAAGGGTTCCGACCAAGCCTTTGCTCGATGACTGTTCTACGGTCGTCTTCAAACTTTTTCTGGCCAGTCATGGCTATTCGAGATTGACCTTCACTTTCCTGCTCAGATCGATGGTTTCCAAAGCCTTTCTCATCACCTGGGTTTCTTACAAAATCCTAATCTCCCAGGTTCCTTTCGATTTATTTTTAGATCTACTCCGGATCTATGTGTGTGTGAACTTTTTATGCATTTTTCTCGTAGTTTCTTTAATTTTTTATTTCAAAAACCCTTTAATCTTCAACTAGGGTTTCATGTTAAATTTCTTCTCTAATTCTCGACATGTTTTGTTTGTGTTGTTTTCTATCTGAGTTAGCATGTTGAAAGCCCTAAATTTTTGGGATTTTGTTTGAGTTTCTTAGTCTTCTTGTTAATATTCGTTTGATTTACCTTATTTTTATCTGAGTTAGCATGTTGAAAACCTTAATTTTGGGATTTTGTTTGAGTTTCTTGGTCTGTTTGTTAATATTCATTTGATTTACCCTTTTTTTATATATCTGAGTTAGCATGGTGAGAACCTTAATTCTTTAGGGTTTATCCGAGATTCTGAATCTGTTTATTTGTTTATCTACTTATCTCCACTAAACTTAATTGATTTTTTGAAAACCCTAGTTTCTTTGGGGACTATTTGATTTCTTTTACGTTGTTTGTGCAACTCGTTTGTTAAAGTTGTTCAATGTGATTCCTTTAATTCAACTCTCTTTTCTTCATGACTCTTTTGTTTCTGAGTTCTTACTACCTATCAATCTCAGCTATGGTTTTCACTCGACTTTTTGCATGTTTATGATCTTCTTCTCTATTATTAAACACTGAAACCTGACTATCATGCTTTGAATGTTTTCTTTTGAGGTACTACTATATGTTGTTCTTTTGCCATAGCTTGGCTTCACGCGTCTATTATTTTTGCATCCATTTAGATACTAAGTCCCTTCTGTGATTGATTTTTCAAATTCGTAATTGATTTCAAAACTTTTCCTTTCGTGAAATTCTGATTTTACTCGTCTGTCAAGGGTTAATTGATTCTCTTTCTTTGTTTGGCCTTACTAAACCCTTTCCAAAAATAAGTAGAATCCTGTACTTAGACTTAAACACCTACTGTATGATTTTACTGCTCCTTTTATGGCAACAACCATTCAGCTTACAGACTGAATTTCTTTCCTTATCTTGACCCTGTTAGTATCTGTTTGAACAATAATCCCTTGATTAAAGGGAAGTCTTGTTTTAATTGATTCTGACTTGTGATTGTTTCCATGTTTGTGTTAAAACTTTAATTATTACCTTATTCTTCACTCGTTTTCAAAACTTTAAATACCCTACCCTATTTTCTTTAAACAGACGAACAACTTGAGTTCAAAATACACACTTGCACTTAAAATTCTCTCTTTCTTTACTGCTACTTGTGCTGGTGCTTTGTCTAGCCGGCTGAAAGCCAAGGCTAGACTGTGGAATCTTATTTTCTTTACCTTTTCTGCACTTTGCTTCTCTACTAGTATGTCCTAGTTAATTTACAAGGCTCAACAATAACATGTTTTCTTTAATTGCTCCAGTTTATCATTCCTGACTAATTCTACTCATGTTTCTGCAGTCAAGATATGTTACCAGCATGCTGTAATATGTTCCCTTTCCCTTGTGAATTAATGTTTACCTATGTGTGAACTCTGTCAATCATTTGTTATTTACTTGCTACCTTATGAATCCCAAACCCACGTATCCCCTATATGTGTTTGCATTCCTTTGGATGCTTTGTGTCCATGCCAGCATCAGCTATTGTTGTGCATGACCAAACCAAGCCTGTTGGGTTATACAATAAATCCCATAATCCCTTGCCCATTTGAATGACTACTGATTCTGTGTAGTTTGAGTTTCACTACTACAATTGTTTTAAAAATCACCCTTACTATTTCCCATCCAGTTTTTGATAAATCTTTTTCAAATTATGTTCTGCACTTCCACTATGCTCTTAGAACTTAGGTTCTTCCCCTCTTGTGTGAGTCTTGCCTTGGGACCCTTGAGCTCCCTCTGAACTTGGACACATAAGGGCTGGCCCTTCCATACTTCACAACTCAAACTTCTGATTAACCTCTTGGGTGTATGCACTGCCTAGGGTTCCTGAAATCCCTTGGATCTTTGAAATACCCTAGATGAGAGAAGGCTTGGAATTCTGGATCTCGGCAGTGGCTCAATCTCATATTAATGAACATTAAGTCTGAATTAGGTTCCTTACATGCAGCTGATGATTCCTGATGTACTTTTTTAATTCCAGTTTTATTTCCTTTAGGCTGTAATAATTTTTATAAACTTGGGGATTTAGTAAAAAGTGGATGGGGTTTACCTTTATGCACTAAGGGTAGAAATCATGCCTATAGGGATTTATTTCTGATTTCTACAACTCCACGCATAGAAAACATGTCTATAGGATTCGACACTTGATTTCTGCAATAAAGCACATAGATATCCTACCTATAGGGTTTAACTTCTTATTTCCGCAACTTCACAAATAGATATCATGCTTGCAGGGTTTAACTTCTGATTTCTACAACTTCACACATAGATATCCTGCCTATAGAGTTTAACTTCTGATTTCTGCAACTTCACACATAGATATTCTTCCTATAGGGTTTAACTTCTGATTGATCTACAAATTCTCATATAGAAATTTTGCCTATATACTCTTGCATTTCTGCATATATAAACGTCTTCAGGCAAACAGTTTGTAGATTTAATAATAAAAGCTGCATATATATACTATGTTCATAGGACTTTTGTTAATGTCTGAAAAGGTGTCAAAACCAGTAAACATATAGAAAGCGTGCCTATAGGAAATCTCGAATCTAAACTGTCTCATTCGTTAAAAGCAATATCAACTACCGAACTCGTATTATTCTGTTAAAACTGGAAACCTTTTTTCTATAATCAGTTTGCATCTTTTTCTAAAATTAGTAGATATCATGCCTAGCTCTATCCAACACTTAGACAAAAGGAATAATTAATCAATCAGATTGGTTTTAGTCAACTGCATTCGAGCGAGCCTAATGTATACTTTCGTCAAGAAATATGTGTTGAACAAGTCCGCTCGTCGCTTTATTTAATAAAGACCAAATCAGTACGTGTAAGACATGCTAAACTCTATGACTTTTATCTGACTTAAAGAGGCTTATTTGAGTCCTACTTGCTTATTTGTTCCCCCTTTGTTTGCATTACGTGTTTTGATTGACGCCTTAGCATTTTATCCTTTGAAAGCTCCTAAAAAGCTCCAAACCGCTCTCCCTTTAGGACTAGTAGTATTGGGATGGGTAATAGCATGCAATAAGTAACGATACTATTCCGTGCCTTAATACCTTAACGGGGTAGTGAAGGGTAGACATGGAGATGATGATCACATGATAATACTACGCGCACAATTGAGTGTCGGTGCTGTGTGGATGATCCATGTATTTTACAAGCCTAGGACCCCTTTCCCCTTAAATAATTATTTTTTCAGATTGTCAATTTTCAGTTCTTTAAAATTCTGCATTCTTGATTAATTATTAAAATTTCCCCCTTTTGATTTTGCACACTGCCCTTTCCTTTAAAAATTTTCCGCTCATTCACTTCCTTGTATTCATTACTTGATCCCATTTTTTTACATTTAGACATTCTTGCCAATAATTAAGGTATAATTTATTCAAATTTCAGCATGTTTATTAACCTTTATGCATACCTATTTGCAGCTTTTATGTGAAATTACCTTGTATGTTTTCTTGCTTTAAAGTCACAATTATAACATGGCCGGGAACCACACTAGTGAATCTTGAGGGGTGCCTAACCTCTTCCCCTCGAGATAATTTCTAGCCCTTACCCGAACTCCAGTTTTTCATCTCAAATTCTTTCCTAAAGTGTCCTAATGCACTCTAATCATTAGGTGGCGACTCTCCAAATTCAAAACCCAATTCCAAAATGGGAATAGAGTTTTCTTTCCCGAATGTCGTAAACCCGATTTCTCGCTCTTTAGAGAGGAAGGAAAAAGGGGGCGTCGACAGTATCTAACTAGTTTTCCATTTCCATCTTTCTTGAGTTTGAAGACCCACTTACATTTGAGGGGTCTTTTACCATTTTGAAGTTCAACCAGCTTGTACGTGCCATTTTCCTACAGAGATTACATTTTTTCTTGCATGGCTTTCATCCAATGTTTCTTTTCTGTATGGGACAGCACCTCCATAAGACTTTATGGCTCCCATTCATCACTGATGAGGACATACTCTGCAAAAGGGTACCTGCAAGACTCCACACTTGGCCTATGTGATGTCCTTAGAAGTTGAGGTTGTTCTTCTTCCTAGGTAAGGTACTCCACTTGCTCGACATAATTATCAAGTTTCTCCCCCTACTCAATAACCTCACCAGGTTGCTCCCCCTTCTCGGAAACTCCATCGCTCGTAATTTCTACACTTGTAGGATAGTTAGAAGAATACGGAATGGTAACAAGGTTAGGGATTATACCATTCTTTGTCTTCTCTGACTAATCATCTACAACTCTAACTGCACTTTATCGGAAGATTAAATCTCTGCTTCTAATGACCTTCTTTTTACAGGATCCTACAATATTTACCTTAACTCTTCATCTCCATAACCGATGAACAGGGAACAAATTTATCATCCAGCTTTGTTCTCTACTTCTTTGGTACATGTGCAAAAGCTCTGCAACCGAACACCTTTAGATGTGATTATGACATTTCGTTGTTGGTCCAAACTCTCTCTAGGATCTCAAACTCCAATAGAACTGATGGACTCCTATGGATTAGGTAACAAGCTGTCTGAACTGCTTGACCCAGAATAACTTAGGCAGTTTAGCCATTCTGAGCATGCTTCCCACTTTCTCAATAATGGTACGGTTCATCCTCTCGACTACGTCATTGTGCTGTGGGGTTCCAAGAACTGTCTTTTCATGTCTAATACCATGACTTGAACTTCAAATTTCCTTGAAGTGTACTCACCTCCATTATCACTTCGGAGACGCTTTAGCATTCGACCTATCTCCCTTTCCCCCAGAGCATGAAACTTCTGGAAAACTTGAAAGACCTGATCTTTAGTTTTCAAAATATAAACCCATAATTTTCATGAAGCATCATCAATAAAAATCACAAAATATTTGTTACCGCCCATCGATTCAATTTATGTTGGACCACAAACATCAGAATATGCCAAATCAAGTATATTCAATTTTCTTTTAGACGACGTCTAAAATTATACTCTATGTTGCTTACCAACTAAATCGTAGTCACAAGGTTTTAACGTTGTACCTTTATCATAAGAAATGAGTGATTCCCTAGAAATAATTTACAATTCCTTATCGCTCATATGACCCATTCTTTTATGCTACAAATCTGCATAAACCTTATCTTGTCCCGCATTTAATTCACCTTGGCATATTTTTGCATTTTTCCTATATAACATGCCACGATGAACTCTTTTTGCAAGCACCAATGATCCCTTAGTGAGTCTCTACTTGATTTGTAAAATAGTTCTCGTATCCATCTCAGTCTAAAGCAATTTCTGAGATCATGTTCATATGCTAATCAGGTACATGTTGCACGTCCTTTAGAACCAATGTGGATCCAACATTTGTCTTGATACAAACGTAACCAATCCCCGCAATCTTTGAGTAACTTGTGTTACCCATTCTCACAGTGCCCAAATTACCCACTACATATCTGCGAAAAAGATCTCTTACTAGTGTGGCATGGTAAGATGCCGCTGTGTCAACCACCCATTCAGACTCTGGACCTGATAGGTGCATACATTTCTCTTCCTTATTTATAAAGAGGGCAACATTATCATTGTTTTGCACCATGACGGTTGTGTTGTCGTTATTCTTCTGGCCACTAGTTTCACCTTTGCCCTTCATTGGATTTGGACAATCTCTTTTGAAGCGACCTGGTTGATCACAGTTGTAGCGATTTCTCGCTCTTCATTTGGATCGGCTCTTAGACTTTCCACGAGCTCCAGATCTACCACAATTGCTCGAGCTCCTTTGATAACTCCTTCCTCAACATTCTGTAGAGCATGTCCTTGATTTTCAGGCTTCTTTCTCTTCTTCTTATTGAGTAGAAGAGCCGATGTGACATCTTTCAACTCAACGGTAATCTTACCGTGCAGGATGGTTGTTGCCAAATTATCGTACGAAGATGGCAACAGGTTCAATAGCAAGATAGCTTTATCTTCTTCTTAGATTTTCTCTCCGAGATTGGCGAGCTGTGTGATTAGTTCGCTAAACACATTTAAATGTGACAAAAATTCGTACCTTCACCCATATGTAGGGCATATAGTTTCTTCTTCAGGTATAATTTACTTGTCAGCATTTTGGACATGTATAGGCTTTTCAACTTTGTCCAAATGCCACATGCGGTATTTTCATCAATGATGTTATTTACGACATCATCTAATAAGTGCATCCTGATTGCACTAGTAGCTCTTTCATCCAAGTCAGCCCACTCCTCAGCTTTCATGGTATCAGAATTTTTGGCATCAACATTTAGTACCTTGTGAAATCCTTTTTGGATGAGTAGATCCCTCATCCTTCTTTGAAATGTTGAGAAACCTCTATCTCCATTAAACTTTGCTACCTCGTACTTTACTCCGGATAATTTTATTTTTCATCGAGTATAGTACTTCTGACAAATAATAATATTTCTGTGAATGAGCAAAACTTGCGCTTTGATATTAGATGTTGGGAATAAAATCCCATAGAAAATAATATTTATGGTACTAAAAGCAGAATAATAATATAGCACTGAGATACAGTAATTAACAAGAATAAAAGAGTGACAACGACATCAAGATTTTTACGTAGAAAATACTTTTGAATAAGAGAAAAAAAACCACGGCCCTAAGAGGAGCATGCTATATCACTATAGCAAGGAATTTTACATTTTGTAGGACCGAGTAAAATACTCCAAAGACTACTATAGCACTCCAAAGAAATAACCATCTTTTGATATTCTCACCTCACTATAATATTGCCCACTTTCTATTTTTCTCATACACTATTTTCTCATACCCTGTCTGTGATGTCTCACTCTTTCTTTTTCTCTTTGTTGGTGTGTAGAAATTAGAGTTGAAGCTCTCCATTTATAGCCAAATCCTCGCTCTCTAAAGCCTTCAATATTTGACAATTTGCACACACTTTTCCTTATTTTTCTTCAATGTTGACAATTCAACAAAGTTGGCTACCAAACCAAAGAAATTCAACAAAGTTGGCAATCAAACGAAAAAAAAATTCCCTAGGCACATGCCTATTACTTTAACTTTTGAATGAGATGGACACCATCATAATGTTGGTCTATTGAACGCGCTTCATCAAAAGATTGTATTTTGTATCTAGATAAAAATCATTGTAAGAGAGTTATTTAACCTTAATGACAGTCCATTACACGAATGATATACATTTCAAAAAGTACTTGATATGTTATATACATCTTTAACATAAAATCATAAAATTTAAAAGCCTTATTTATACTACTTATCACACCTTCTTTTTTCACTACACCCACGGAAGGGCGTGGATAAGTGAGGTTTTTCCAATTGAAGGACAATCGAAATGGAATTTATTTATTTAAAAAATTTAGAGTCGCCACTTGAGAGATTTATGGTATCCCAAGTCACCGGTTCAAATCCTGAATCGAGGAAAGTGATTTACTCTGTATTACAGTCCGCGAATCAAAAATTCTGGTAAGGAATTCTGTTAACCTGGGAGAAAGTCTTAGGCATTCCCGAGTTCCGTGATTCTAGCACGGTCGTTCAACTGTTATATTCAGATTAATTATCTGATTTTAAAAATATTTTGAACCTATGTGCAATTTAACTATATAACCGCTTTTATTTATTTTAAAGAAGATTTAGTGTCATCTAAAATATGTCTTTGGACCGCGTCACATGAGATACACCCGCAATCCTAAACACATTTTATTGAAAGTTGTTAAGATTTAGATTTGGGTCACATGAAATGCACAGACGAGTTTAGGAAGGTAAATTATTAAAATACGCGCCAAAAGCAACTAAGCGCTTTTAGCTTTGCAAGGTCCATGGAAATTTGTTAAATGGCACGCCTCGAATTCTAGGATTTTAAAAGAAAACTAATTAAAATGAGGGCCATGCAATTGTCGCTTTTGTTTAGCACGGCGCATTTCAATTGACTTAACGAATTGATTATTTACTTACGAAAGCTAGTGGAAATTTCTATGTTTCGATCTAAAGCAGAACATTCAAACATAAAGGAGGATTCAGGTATAGGCTTATAAAGTCAAGCCGTCTTGGAGATAAATTGGGCCTGCAAAAACCGCTAATTGAGACAACTCGGCAATAGACAAGAAATGCAGGCCTAAAGCTGATGAACAAAGATTTGCTCGCAAATGGCTTGAGGTTTAGGCCTAGGGTGAGCCCAAGCTTTACGTGGTAGCAGACTTGACTTTGAGTCTGAATGAATTCCAAAAAATCGAGCATAGAACTTGGGCTTTTATTGGCCATTATAATTCAATTGTGTTTTCCAGCATGCTATTATAATTCCACATACAATCAATTTAACCAATAAACTAACAGAAAAACAAAAAAAGACACTATTTTGCATACATCAATTAACCCATGTTTCTCTATATCCCACTTTTGCCTTGACTCTTCATTCTCCAAACAACTTCAAACCAGCAATCAATTTTAAAAAAAGGTTTATTCAACTACCTCTCACAACGTCTAGCCTCTAATATAATTTATTCTATCATTCAATAACCGGAAGTCATGGACTCGTAGTTATGCCACTACATCAAGAGATCTAATCACCACATGCTTTATCTAACATTGCTTAATCACAGAATCTATCCAAGGATCAATGTACCCACCATATGAAGTTTTAAAGNTTATTCAACTACCTCTCACAACGTCTAGCCTCTGATATAATTTATTCTATCATTCAATAACAGGAAGTCATGGACTCGTAGTTATGCCACTACATCAAGAGATCTAATCACCACATGCTTTATCTAACATTGCTTAATCACAGAATCTATCCAAGGATCAATGTACCCACCATATGAAGTTTTAAAGACTAAAACACTCAATCAACCCACATAAGAGCAAAATTTCAAATCATTTAACACCATAATCATAGTCTCAATCCAGGTTTACCAACTAAATTAAATTGAATCATAACTAATACACGAACACATCCAAGGAAACTAAGCTAACATAGAATACAATATGCTTACTTAAAACCGGAAATTAGACAGGATGAGTACACTAATCGAAAAATAAATCAGAGAAAATAAAAATGGGACAACTTCTATGCGTCAACACATTTAATTCACTCTTCAAGTTTCACTCAACAACCAAAGAGTTACAACAGTCGTATACCTGGAAATGAGAGGAAAACAAGAAGGGATAAGGTCTCAGCAAATGAATGAGTAGCAGCACATCCCAGAAACAGGAGTAAACCAGCCAACCAATTTTAAAAACCCAGAAAATGAGGTACATTCCTAGCAACACCAAATGGAACCAACAAAGGGGAGTATGAAGCTATAGAAAGAGTCTTAATTTAAACAAAAACCCTGTAACTTTGCCCCAAACTTTGAACACCCAAATTTAATCCCATCTAGATACCAAAATCAGCAATCATTTCATAAATCAAAACTTAAAAAAAAAATTCAGAAAATGTTCAATAGAACAGTGATCATTTGAACAATTCAGCCTTCTTTTGTTTTTCTTTCAAAAATTGTTAACACTTCGCTCTTTTTTCTCTCCCTTGCATACCAAGTTTAGGGTGCCTTTATAGGCAAGTGACTAGGGCAGCAGTAGAATGTTCAGATTTTGCCCTCTTACACTTTCTCAATTTCATTTTTAGCTTAAAAATACCTCAATTATTGACTTGTTGGTCAAGCCAACCTATTAAAAGTCTAAAATTCAATTTAAACCTTTACCCAAACTTCCTAGTTAGTTACAAAGAGATTCCCTAATTGAACTTCCCAGATTACCCTTCAATGATCTTGTTTTTACCTTCAAATCTATGGACCAAGCTGACTGAGTAATTGAAATGGTCCAAACATGGTCCGACTCAAAAGAATACAACGTACTTCATCATGACCTAGGCTAATTATTTTCTTTGGTCCCAGGTTTGGTTCCACAATTCAGAAAGAGGAGAAGGCACAAAAGCCTATTCAAACTATAAACTAAAGATTCAATTACGGCCCAGACTTAAAATTAAAAGAAACAAAGGAATTAAGTTAATCTAATGAAGTCAAATAAACTAAAGTAAAGCAATTAACACCTAGACTAATCAATCTAGTTAAATGCAACTACTGAAGTGGTGAACTAAATTACAGACAAAAATTGCTGATTAAAAAGAGATGCAAGATTAAACATGCATGAACACATAATTATTAAAAAGTCTAAAACACACAAACAAGTTGAAGAAAACACTTTCGAATGCAAGATGAGTTTTTCTAGAAATTAAACGACCTAAAACAAAGCTAAAGAGAATGACTAGCCTGAACTAAAATGAACATATGTAGAAAAGGCCTTTAAGGAGACAAACATGAACAAGAGAAGAAGAAAACAGAAGCAGATAACAAAACAAAAGAAAAATAGAAAAAAAGAAAAATCAAGCATACCTCCCCTAACACTAACGGGCACCCTCCTTCAAACAGAACTTCGACAAAACCCTAAATTTGTGGCCAGGATAAACCTCAATCGTGTGTTCTCAAATGAGAACACACAACTGAAATCGATTCCATCCTCAAAACTTTAAAACGTCGCTGATTCGGACCTTTTTGGAACTTTAGGGTCGTCCCTTCAAATCCAGATTCGAAAAGCTCCGCTAAGATTCGAGGGTAATGGGTTACTGATTAGTGAAGAGTGGGTGAGGGAATTCCATGGTATTATTATGGTGGGGTTTAGGGTCGCTGCTGCCATCGGAGAAAGTTAGGGCGACTCTAGGGTTTTCAATATTTGAGGCGTTCCGGTAGGATTTGGGAGAGACGGAGTGGGGATCTGTGATGGGGAGGTGAAGGAGATCGTGTAAATTTCATGGTGGTTGGACGCCGTCCACCGCCATAGGCGATTTTTGGCGGGCGACAGGCAGTGGTTCAGGGCGGTGCTGATAGGGGTTCTTTAGGATGAGAGAGATGAGAGATGGGGGGGTAGGGGGCGTTTGGACACTTATATGTTAGTGACTCCAACTTCCAAGTTTTCCAATCAGGAAACCTCGACGGTTAGGATTCAATGAGGCCTAACGGGGTCGTTTAATTAAAAGGGCAACTAGATCGGGTTAGCACTGGTTTAGGCCATGGTTTACTAAGTCTCATGGGAAATGTATTGGGCTTGTGAGAACGGGTATAGGGGTGGATCTGAGCCAGGTTTGGATGGGTATAATGGAGAACTGAATAGGGCTCGAGAAATTAAAATAAGAATGGCCCAAAATCTGATTTAACGCCTCTTTTGCCCTTCCAATTTTTTTATGTCATTTCTCTTTTTTTTTCAAATTAAAACTAAAAATAACCCAAATTAATTCCATAATCAAATTATGCTAACACATTAGATTAATTAACTCTAATTAAAACCAAATTGAAACAAAAACTACCAAAGTTCAAAAAAAATTGAAAAAGTTACAAAATAAACTATTTTTTTTATTTTCCCTTTTTATAAAACGATTGTCACAACCCCAACCCCGGTCGTGATGGCACCCAACACAGTGCTAGGCAAGCCCAACCAATTCAATACTCTTAATCCCTCATATAGAATTCATTACCAATTAACAGGGTTTAAGTACCAAATTAACATGATTATAAATCTGTAACAGTAGATAAAATATACGGAAATCAAGAAATATCATTACAAATCCTACCGATCTGGTGTCTCGAGTCAAGAGTCTCTAATGCAAGTTTGAGGAATAGCCTAAGCAAGAGATAGTCTAAAATGCTGAAAGTAAAGAGGATATAGGGAGAAATTCGGTCTGCGGACGCCATGCAGCTACCTCGATGACTCCGGTGAGATCTAAATAGCAGCAATAGCTCAATATTTGCCTCCGGAATACATGTATCAGCATATATGGTGCAGGGAGTAAAGCAAGTACTCCGACTCAGTGAGTTAGAGCAATAAATAATGACTGATGAAAAGAAATCTCGTAAAAAGCACTAAGCAGTTCTATATCAAAGCAGTAAAAACGTTTAAATAGCAACTAAATGAAGAAGTCAGGTAAAATCCTTTAAGCCAGTGCTCAACTTATTTACTTCTCACAATAACCGAAAGTATGATTATACCGCTGCGGCGTGCAGCCCGATCCATTTAGTATACCGTTGTGGCGTGCAGCCTGATCCGTATATATAAACTACTGCGGCATGCATCCCGATCCAATAATAATAGTCGGCTGCGCTCACTGGGAGTGTGCAGACTTCGGAAGGGCTCCTACAGCCCAAGCGATATACTGCTGTTGTGTGCAGTCTGATCCATATAAATATACTACTGGGGCGTGCAGCCCGATCCAATAATATACTGCTGCGGTGTGTAGCCTGATCCATATATATATACTGCTGCGGCGTGCATCCCGATCCATAACATATCAATTACCCTCACTGTGGGGTTCTCAACCCCCTCTTAATCAATATAAACTTTGCCTCTTAGGGCATACTAAGATAAGATAGGGATCCCAACCCACAAATTATTCTCATCTTGATTCATCAATTTCTAAAGCCGGTTTATATTATATTTACAATTAAGAACATGATTGAGGGTTTGATTTGAACAAGAAAAGTACAATTTTCCTTACGGGTTCTACGGGTCGGCACAAGGCCCCAAACATGGCAACTAGCCCAGACTACAATGATATCAATTATATCCCAATCAGAAACACAGTAGAATAATCAAATGGGATGGACCAAGTCTAAATCCCCAGTAGTAATGGACCCTACGCTCATCATGCGGTGTGTGTCTCACCTCAGCATAACACTACATTGTGCAAATTTGGGGTTTCACACCCTTAGAACATCATATATAACCATTACCCACCTCAAGCCAGCCAAAGTCCAAGCTCGCTATGCCCTTGCCTCGCAAATCAACCTCCTCGAGTGTCAAATCTGCTCAAAACCACAAGTAATTTGTTACAATAGGCTAAGGGAACACAACCCAATCGAAAAGACTCAAAAAATATAGAAAATTATGAAATTGCCAAAACCTGAGCCCCGGGCCCACTTCTCAAAAAATAAAAAAATTAACATCATCGGATTCATCATCTAGCCACGAGTCTATACATATCAAATTTACCAAAATCGAAGTCCATTATACACCCCAAATTCCACTTTGAAATACCAATTCCCAAGCCCTAGGTTTACCCTCTTTTGATAAATTTCCATGTAATTTCTACCATTAATTCATGTATTTAAGCCAAGAAACTCACCTCCAATCATACCTAGTTGAAATAACCTTCATATTCCGTCTAAGAGCTCTCAAGGTCGATCAAAAATTGTGAAAATGGACTTAAGCTCGCGGAACAAAATGAGCCTTAAAACCCTTCTAAGAACAGTGATTTTCGCATTTGCGGTTCCATTATCGCATTTGCGGCTACCGCTTCTGCGGTTATAATTCCTCTTCTATGAACCTTCACTTAAATCCACGACCGCTTCTGCGGTCACATGTCCGCATTTGCGGACCCCGCTTCTGCAGATACTCATCCGCTTATGCAGAAATACCCTGGCCTTATCTTTTCGCACCTGCGACAAATCTACCACATCTGCGGCTTTGCATATGCGGTTTCCCTTCCGCATCTGCAGTTTCTTCCATCCAAGCCAATGACCACACCTGCAATCTTTCCTCCGCACCTACGTAATCGCAGATACCAGATATATACAACAATCTTACCAAGTCCAAAATCATCCCAATGGCCATCCGAAATCACCCCGAGGCCCCCGAGACCTCAACCAAAAGTGCCAACCCATCCCAAAACATCATTCAAACTTGCTTCAATCTTCAAAACTCCACAAATTACACCAAAACCATCAAATTATATCGGATTCAAGCCTAAGTTCTTCTAAAACTTCCGAATTACGTATTTGCTCGAAAACCCAACCAAAATACTTCTGAATGATCTGAAATTTTGTAAAAACATCCAAAATCACCTAACGAAGCTATAACAACTCTCGGAATTCCATTCTGACCCTCGGATCAAAATCACACCTATCAATCGGAATTCGCCAAAATACTAACTTCGTCAATTCAAGCCTAATTCTACACCGGACCTCCAAAATCAATTCCGATCACACTCCAAAGTCACAAATCATTCCCCGAAGATAACTGAATCATCGGAAGCCACATCCGAACCTTCTAACTCAATAGTTAATATCTGGTTGACTTTTTCAAAACAAGCCTTCCTTTAAGAGACTAAGTGTCTCATTTCCATCTAAAACTAATCCAATTAAACTCAATCACCAAAACTCCTATAATGAAATATAAGGAAGTAGAAAATTGGGGAAACGGGACGGTAACTCATGCGACAACGGGCCGGGTCGTCACAACGACTAATTTGATAATTAACCCTAATATGTTAAATTAAATCCTAAATGCAAATGCACATATTTTTGTATTTTTCATTAATTGAACAAAAATAAGAATGCACATACAAATACAAGTAATTAACAAGAAAAAATACCACAAAAATCCACCACATTGCAAATAATAAAAAAAATTATTTTATTTTGAATTTATGGGAGTAATTCACGTAGGGCAAAAATCATGTACTCACACTACTAACTTTGTATCTAATAAGATTATGACATGCAACGCAATGCAGAGGGCATAGTATCTTATGACAAACTAAATACAAACTACAAGGAACTATTTTTGACGAAATCTAACTGTCGTGTCAGCGTAATCGGTGTGCCTTTTCAAAAAAGAGTGACAAAACTTTTATCATTAAATCGTAGTGAATTAATATATATTTTAATCTTATCTTATGACTTAATCATGACAAATTAATATAGTTTGATATAAACATCAAATGTGAATAAACGTAAAAAAAAAAAGCTAGCATGTCAAAAATACTCTTACACAAGAATTCACTGTCGCCCTTGTTCCTACCACCTAAACCTCCAGATATCTTCATTCCTTCATCCTCTTCAACTCCACAATCATTCAAAGGGACTTCTTCAATCCGACTTAACAACTATATGATCATTGATTCGACTGAAAATGTTGTACAACAATCCAAACCTCTCCCCTCATCTTATCTTCATACCCTACTTTCACATAATATCTCAACTTCAAATACTTCCTTAAATGATCATGTTGCTTCTGCACAGGTTATCAACACAGAATTAGATGCACCTACTGACCCTAATATCTTTATTAGACTTTCTCTGGAAGAAAAGGAAAGAATTTATAAACCTTGGCAGCATGTAGTAATTATAAAGCTATATGGTCAGAAAATTGGACACCAATTACTGAGGCAAAAAATATACGCTCTATGGAAACCTACGGAGAATCTACCACTTGTAGACCTAGGCTCAGACTTTTACTTGATTAAATTTCAGAAAGAGGAAAATAAGATTCATGCTATAAATGATGGGCCTTGGTTTATTCTTTATCATTACTTATCTGTTAGGCCATGTGAGCCAAAGTTCATGCTATCTGAAACCACAATTAATTACCCTGCTGTAAAGCTACGTCTACCTGAGTTACCAACTGAGTTTTATAATTTTCAGATATTGAAGAAATTGGTCGATAAGGTTGGCAAATTTCTAGCCATTGATAATTGTACTTCCTCCATAATAAGGGGATGTTATGCTTGGTTGTGTGTCGAGATTCCCTTGGATCAACTACTTTGCACTCATATTTTTACTGGCTATCATAAACAAAGTATTGCATATGAAGGGCTTAATTTGTTTTGTGTTAAGTGTGGTAGAATAGGACATAATCAATTGGTCTGTTCCTACAAAAAAACTTTTGTTTCTAATGAGCCTACCATTGCTAACCAAGACATAAATTCTAATTCAATTACTCAGACTGCTTCACCCAATGACGAATGGAAGATGGTTACTTTTCCTACTAATTCAGCAAGGAAAATTAACAGTGTCAAGAGGAATCTACGCAGGCCAGGTATGCCTTTGGACCAGAATAATACTCCTAATACTTTGCCTTTTAACAAATTGTCTCTAAATAATATTAATCACACTTCTAACTCAAACAAAAATGGACTGCCTTCTGGGGAAGTAATTCCTGTTAATAATGTTAATCCCTTTAACGCATTTGAGTTAGAGGACAATACTAACACTAATCCTACTAATCCTGACCTAACTATTTCCTCAAAAAAACAAACTCCCACTCGAGCACACCTCACCCTCCCTATCTACACGGCCCAATCACACTTGGTCCAACTTCCACGTCAGCCTATCACCATACATGCATTAAGCCACAACCAACTCCCTCACATGCAAGACCTCTTCCCTCCCTTACACATTAGTCGGTCATCTTCATTAAATGATACCCAACAAAAGCCATAAACAACACACAAACAAGACAAAAGTATTATTAACTCTTCACCGTCAACTTCTTCAAACCCTAAGCTAGTCTCCATGCAGGAACACAATCATGAGATATCCACCACCATATCTCATTCTTATTCAAATACACAACCTTCAATACCATCAATCAAATCGCCTATATCCTTCATTCATACTCCTCCAGTTATAAATATAGTATCATCTCTAACAACAGACCTATCTCCTTTAATCACTCCCTCAGTTACTCCCACTCAAGTATACTATGCTTGCCAACAATTTCAATTACTTAAAAAGGTCACAGCCCCGCCAACAAAGACAGAACCTGCATTGTCTACTCCGCTCACAGTATCCCCTATCATTTCTTCCCTCCTACTTGATAATGGAGCCCAACACCATAATATACACAGCTCAATCACCGCAAACTCCATTAATACTAGAATCTAGGCTAGAAATGGGCCTCCAGAACCATGCTTTAACATTCACTATGGAGGTCAATCACCAAGAGGTGACAATCCTCATAAACAACCCAACAGACCTTGCACAGATAATATCAAAAGGTATGCAACTAGGGACAGAGTTATTTGCATGTTACCATTGGTCCATGATGCAAGCTCCATACCTCTCCCCATATCAACCTTTAAACCTCCCAGTTCCGGTATGGGACCCTACTCATCATTACCCACATGGCATTTTAATGCCATTTTATCCACCTCCTATCCCTTCAACTCTATGGATACAGCCATATGCGAATCCACAACATCTTCTGCCTCAATTGGAACCTCCAATACCACCCACACAAGCCCCATCTCCAGTTAACTCACAACCACCCAGTCCCAATCACGAATAACAAGATAACAATTTCAAGGCGGAACTTGACGGAGGTGGGAAAATATGCAATGGTCTAACTACCAACCTTTCTCCTACGTCCAGGAGAGAGCAGGAGTAATAGGATAAGTCGAAGCAGCAGCCCTACGGCTGACCTAGAAGACAATAATATGAATTTATCATATAGAATTGTAGAGGAGTACTTTCCACTGAGTTTAGACATAATTTTAGGTCGTTACTTGACTCTATAATAGGCCAGCATTAGTGGTCCTTTTGGAAACACACTGTCAAACACATCAAAGTGTGAAGAGTGATTTTAATTTTGATGGTATGATTTAGGTGGCTGGCACAGTCCATTCTGGCGTAATTGCCATTTTGTGGTTAGCTAGTGCATTAGATGTTCATCCACTTGCCAACACTACACAAGAAATTCGCTGCCAAGTCCAGGCAAAACCTTTACCTTTTACATTTTTATTTACTGCTATTTATGCTAGTAATAAATTAGTTAATAGATAGTTGTTATGGAATAATTTCATGTATGTACATGATAATTATCATGGACCTTGGTTAATTAGCGGAGAATTTAATAAAATCACTCACGCAACTGATAAATTTGGTGTACTTCCTATAAATAATTTACATTCTAATAAATTTTTGGACTATCTTAATTATTGTCACATGACTGCTTTAGATTTTAAGGGTAGTCGATATACTTGGACAAATGGAAGACATAAGAAGTATACTATACTTGAACGTATTGATCGTACAATTGCTAATTACGATGGATTAATCAGTACAATGTTCTTGTCACACACCTTCCCCCTACACACTCAGATCATTGTCCAATTAAATTAGAACTTCTTCATTGTCCATTACCTAGGACAAAGGAATTTAGGTTTGAAACTATTTGGACTAGTCATCCTGCTTTTAACGATGTAATTAAACAAGCTTGGTTGGATAATGTCGCACTGCTTCCTGCAATTGATAATTTCACAACAATAGTACAACAATGGAACAAATCTACCTTTGGTAATATTTGTAAACAAAAAGGGAATATTATTTCCAGATTAAATGGGATTCAGGCTTCTATCCATTGTCCAACTAGCAATTTCTTACAAAATTTTGAAAAAGAACTAATGTTGGATTTTAATCTAATAATTAGGTTATAGGAAGAGTTTTGGAAACTAAAACCCTGTATTGACTGGCTTAATAATGGGGATGGAAATACAAAATTTTTCCGCCTCCGTACTATTAATCGTAGAAAGCATAATATAATCAGAGCTATTGAAGACCAGGGGGAAATTGGATAACACACCCTACAAAAATAATTGAACATATTTCCCTTTATTATCAAAACTTATTTACCACGTAAAAAACCATATAAATTTCAAAATCAACACTACTCCCTTCGAACATATTAACTCATGCTGACCATGAATCTCTAATACAACCTCTGAAATTCTTAATGCTATTAAATCTTTCAAACCTATGAAAGCTCCTATGCCAGATGGACTTCATCCCCTTTTTTATCAAAATTATTGTGACACTATAGGGGATTCTGTGCTTCATTTCTGTCATAAGGTGTTCACCGACTATGAAATTGACCCCACAATAAATTCTACCTTTATCTGTCTTATCCCCAAAAATAATAATACTTCCACAGTTGCGCAATATATACCTATTAGTCTTTGTAATACTATTTACAAAATTATCACAAAAATTTTGGTAAATAGATTAAAACCAATATTGGAACACATCGTACATCCTACACAATCTAGTTTTCAACAAAATAAAAAAGTTGCGGATAATGCTATCATAATACAGGAAATTATTACTAAGTTTCAAAAAATGAAAGGAAATAAACTTAGTATGCTTCTTAAGATTGATCTAGAAAAAGTGTTTAACAAATTAGAATGTTCCTTTCTTCGTAATACTTTGGTAAGTTTAAATCTTCCAACTCCGTTTATTAAATTAATTATGTCTTATGTTACTATCACTACTACTTCTATATTAATCAATGGTAGTCTAACTGATACCTTTCATCCCACACGGGGTGTAAGACAGGGATCCTTTATCACCCTATCTGTTTATTATTTGTCTTGAAATGTTGTCCAGAAATATCGATACTGTTGTTGACTATCAAGCTTGGAAACCAATATCATTGGCTAAAATGGGCCTTCCTTATCTAATTTATTCTTCACAGATGATATTACCCTCACATCAGAAATTACAACTAGTACGTGCCAAAAAATGGTTAGTACTATTACTCAATTTACGAATCAATCAGGACAATATATTAACTTTGATAAATCAAAAATTTATTTCTTAAAAAATTGTCAACCCAATACTAGAAATATAATTCTGCAACTTTTTCATATGAAAGAGAGTCGTAGTTTTGGAAAGTACTTTGGGTTTCCCAATTTTTACAACCAGACCTACAAAATCTTACTATCAATTCTTACTTGAAAATTTCAAAACAAAATTGGCAGGCTGGAAAACTAATTTTCTTTCTTGACCGGATAGACTAACTTTAATAAAATTCACCCTTAAGCATCTTCCAAATCACTTGATGCAATTCATAAAACTGCCTAGTTATATTCTAAGCCTTCTTAATATATACCAGAGGAAATTCTTATGGGGCACAACTGTACAAAAGAAAAAATTACATCTCCTTAAGTGGTCCATAATCACGCAACCTTTGGAACTTGGAGGCCTAGGTATACAAAGTCTTGATACAAAAAACAAGTCACTCCATGCAAGTCTTGAATGGAAAATGTTCAATAATCCTCAGCAGTTATGGGCACAAGTCCTCTTACGCAATTATGTACGTTCAAAGCCCCTACCAAGTTACAAAAACTCTATTATTTGGTATAATATTATTAACGGCTGGAAATATTGTAGATTAGGTTTTTAATGGAATATTGCAACGGGACAACATGTAAAATTTTGGATTGACCCATGGCTTACGCATAATTTTATTCTTAAGAGCCTATATTCATGGATCTATACCTCAATTTGAGGATGGTAAATTAGTATCCAATTACTACTTTGATAATAGATGGCACCTAGACAACATTCCATTTGAGTTTCCCTCACATATAATTTCTCTTATTACTAATATTTATATGCCAACTGAATCCATTAGCTATGACAAAATCTACTGAAATTTAACTGAGAATGGAATCTTCTCAGTTAATTCTATATACAGATGTTTAACCACCATTAATACAACCAACAGTACAAATCTTCAAAATTCCTTCAAGTTGATTTGAAAACTTCCCATTCCCCATAAAATATCTTTTTTTGTTTGGCTACTATGTCATAACAGACTCCCAACAGCTGAGTATCTTACATGTTTAGGTATTACTAACTCAGCAAACTGCCCACAATATCACCAAGATACTGAAACAATTAATCATTTATTCCAAAATTGTGCTAATACAATACTTCTTTGGAAATCTCTTAAAATAGCACTTCCTACTAGCACAACAACTGCTTCTCAAAATGAGATTATGACTTGGTTGTATAAACTTATACATACACCTTTGCCATCTACACAATACAACATTTCTTCTACAATTATAATTCCTTTTTCTCTATAAGAAATTTGGCTTAAAAGGAATAAGTTTGATTATGAACATAAAGTAAACGACTTAAATATGCCTGCCTTACTAGTAAAGGTAGCTGAATATTACTTTTTAATAAATCACTCTAGTAAGAAGAGGTCAAAGTCTCCTATCTATATAAAATGGCATCCACCTGATCATATGTTTTACAAATTAAATATTGATGAATCTTGCTTCCCGGCTCTATGCCCTTATGGAATTGGTGGAGTTATCCGCAACCATCAAAGCAATTGGGTCATAGGCTTTGCAGGGTCTACCAAAGAAGGCAACTCTATACAAATAGAACTTCTTGCACTCCTCAAAGGCTTACAAATTGTTATCAAACAAAGTCTCTTACCACTCATCATTGAGACGGATGCACAAACTATAATTGGTATGTTTAAATCACCAGCAATGAGCTTTATTAATATTATTAATGATTCCAGGTTCTTGCTCCGACAGTTGGATAGCCCATCCGTACAAGTTATCTACAGAGAGCAGAATTATGTAGCAGATAAATTAGCTAAATATGGTGCAACGCATGTACAGGAGCATTGCCTACTTTTTGAAATACCCCCACCTTTTGCTATGTCTTGTTACAAACAAGATCACTCCACAGCAGGATGTCTCGGCAGCTTCGTAGGAATGTTACACAATCTCTCTCTAGTTCATATGAATTATCTAGTATGTGTAACAGAAGAACTCCTTTAGTAGCTACTAGTTCCAGTACTAGTGTTGTTTCCCAAGTAGGGGAAAATCAACATTCTGGCTCTATCTTTGTACAACGGATACCTTGTATGCATCCAAGACTCTAACCTTACGTAAATATTTGTTATGTTATAATATTGCCTATCTTTCCAACCAAAAAAAAAAAGAATAAACGTATATCCTTCATTGACCGTTAAATTACATCCTTGAATGCTCCAAATTAAAAGAACCTTCTTGGCGAAGGATATTTATATACACACTTTCGTGATGAAGTTATATGCCACTATTTAGTGAACATATATCCAGCTACAGGAAACTAATTAAATACTACGTACTAAAAAAATTCCGAAAAATAAATAAATCATTAGGGAATAATTTGAGGTCCTTTCCTCATTAAAAGGTTCCTTGTTGATTGCTTCTGATAAATTCTTCCATTGATGAAGAGCAACAAGAAGATGTTGAAACTGACTTGATTTCGTCTTCTGATTTCTCTCTATCAATAATAATAAAAGTTATATCCATAGATAATGTTCTCTTCAACCCCATCACTAATTTTCTTTCTGTTGATCTAATTCCATAGGCAATTCCAATGGTCCAGTATGGCAGTGCAACCTACAAGATTGTGATGGTAATTGTACCTGATCAGACGATGAAGCAGTATGATACTCGAGGTCGACTTGACTTTCGTGATCGTGATCTTGATCTTGATCTTGAACTTGAATATCAATGGCGTTACTTTCAGCATTGACACATGGCGGAGAATTAGATGGTAGTGGAACGATTGTCACATCTGGCTTATCTTTCTCCTCGTAGTTTATTGTCTCTATTATAGGAGATCGACAAATCGGGCAATTTACGTGGTCAATAAGCCACTTGTCTATGCATGTGACATGAAAAATATGCCTACAATTAGGCAAAAATCGAACTATCTCACCTTCTTCCAATTCACCTAAGCAAACGGCACACTCATTCTGATCTACGAAACATAAATCTTGTTTATGAATCGAATAAACAACGAGAGGAATTGATTCAATAATCTTCTGCTCTATGCCAATGGTTAAATGGTGTTCATGGAATGGCTGTCCAATATTGTTTCTAATATGTGATCTACTTCTCCTTATGCAAAATCTTAACAAAATAAAGTGGTAAATCACTAAAGCTAAGGCAGTGCAAACTATACCTAGCATAGAAATAAGAAGAGGAGCTATGAAAGATCTTGTTGAAGAAAGTATTGGAGGAGCTACTATATTTTCCATGGCTCATAATTCTTACAAAAAAATATTGTATTGGAGTTGTAGTTTGTGCTATGTGTGCTTTAAAGAGAAGTGGGAGGTTCTGTTTTTAGAAGGAAAATGAAACAATTCTCAAATAGTTAAGTTGAACAGACCTTTCTTCTTGCCATTTATATGAGCACCCGAAAAGTTAATAAACTAAAATTATAGGCAAAGTTGAAAATACCTTTATTCTTGCCATTTATAGAAGCACCCAAAAGGTAAAAAACTAATTATGTTATATTTGATATTGCATAGTATTCGTGCACTATTAGTTTAATTTAATCGGTTATATTATATATATATATATATATATATATATTTTCCATATACATTTTCCAAGTTACCATAAATCAAAATTGAGAGTTACTTGTTATTATAGGTTAGTCTACAAACTAATTAATAAACTCTATGTGTATTATCATATTCTCGCACGGAGTTTGTCTTGAAAACATTTGGGAAAAGGGAAAAAAGAAAGTAGAATTAAGCTTCTTAATCCTAAATAT